>KN838697.1:11087-32217 GCA_000827195.1 Laccaria amethystina LaAM-08-1
GAGGTGGAGCTGACTAAGCTATGTGAGAAGGAAACGTGCCCAGGAAGGAAAGGTTTCCTCTTGGCAGGGTTTATTCGAGCGTTTGAAATCTATTCGAGGGGGTTGGACCCTATGAACAGATTAAGGTTTGTAACTGGTCGTCAACCAGGGCGCCCATCAACATTGAACCCTTCATGGACACGGCATCTCGGCTGAGGACCCTAGATCCCGTCGATTTATTGAAATCTAGAGAATTTACGTTACGGGAAGTCACCCATTTTAAGACAATCAATAATATTACTCTAATTTTGAACTTTGTGCTGTATGGAGAACTTAGGTAACATTTGATGTCTGGTCTTGCCGAGTTCCTCCGTGCGTGGGCTACTGGCAGTAACATTGAATAAAAAGTGACTGCAGGTGACATTCCTGATTTTCAGAAATATCGCTAAGGTCGTTGAAACTCCGCAAACTGAACATGATGCAAACATGAACCAAACACGACAATTCAACCGTTGACTTGTCACTTCATGTACATTTCGTCCACCTCCTGCCTCTTGGCCCACACCTATCCTCCATACTTGATGAAATTGCCACACCCTGAAAATTGTGGCCAGGACTATGATATCCACAGCGTTGAGAAAGGTATTGTCTGTTTGTTGTCTTTTTAATCCCTTGCTCTCACCATCCTCTAGGCTCTGGCACTTGTCGTCGTCGCTCCTAGGCCAACCAGGGCCACACTATTCGTCAATTCGCAAACAGCAGACTGACATGGCTAGCTGACGTAGACGTATAGCAGCCACGCTCAACACATGATGCGTTAGGTATGTCTGCTGTGATACTACTCAATCGTGTGTTGCTTACTGCCTCACTTTCCATCCAGCGCTGTTCTGGAGGATAGTACCACACCGAATCCGGCTGTGCATTCAATCCACCAAAGGTTGGGCTCAAGACTGCTTGAGCTTATCGGGTAAGCACCATGGTGCAAGTCCTATACATCCCTTTGATGTTGTTATTTATTTTCAGTGAGCCCCCCCAGTGAACTGCCGTTTCCGGCCTCCTCAGTATTGGAAGGAGCAGGGAGAGCAGCAAGCAAAGTAATGCGGAAAAATGCAGGGGTTTGGTGTGATACTACATGCATGCCCATTTACGCCTACTGACACCATGCGTAGGCTGCCAGCGCATCAACAAATCCCGACGTTTGGAGCACACCGCAGAATGAAGGGACTGCGAGAGACACTTTTGGAGCTGGAGAGGGTTGTGTGATCTGTCGAAGCGGCAGTCTAGCTTCAGAAGTCCTGTATGTTCCTATGGGCTGTGCTCTCTCCATCCATCCCTCCCTGTCCGTGTTTTGGGTGCCGCTGTATATTAGTGCCCCCTAGTCCAGGACCCCCGGTAATAGCAGAAAATCCCTGGTCCCGATCCGGACAAAAAATGTGGATTTTAGGCCTGACAGCTGGTGGCCAATCCGGACAAAAAGCGACAAAATTCGAAACTGCCCAAAGCCCAGAGCCCGGACAAGATCGATGAGATGTCAAATGCCCTAAGGCTTGTATCCGGACATAACTGTCATGGCTGAGTGGTCTAACGTGTGTCTCCTGTGGTATGTACATAGATGAGCCGAGTCATTGAAGCTGCGTGATTGAACCTAAGGTAATCCAAAATTTTAATCCTCTTAGTAATAAAGATTTGAAAAACGGTCAAAAAGAGCTCACGGCAGCCCTGAAACTCTCGAAAAAGCGTGCTGGAGAGGAGTCCAATGATTAGAGCACCAATAACACTATTCAGTGTTAAATTATACATTTTACTTGTTATATACCCATTTCCTACTCTCTGGGAGGCTCTCAACGTCGTTTGAGCCAGTGCTGAGGCCAGATCCGCCAATCCAGACATTCCTGGGCCAAAAAATGCCCTGATCTGGGTGTCCGGACAAATTTTTGAAATGAGAGGGTAGGCCGGGTCCAGTCCGGACAAATTTGGCGCAGAGGCGTCCGGACAAAAACCCGATTTTCGGGATCAGGCCTTTCCTGCTATTGCCGGGGGTCCTCCTAGTCCTTGTAGTTAAGTAGTATGTGAAAATAAGAAACCTATTCCACGAAACTGCCTGAAATATGTCTGAAAATGTTTGCTAGAGTAGGAATAAGATTGTCCTGCCTGGCACAAGACGCGCCGCCTGGCTGTCTGAGGCGGCTTAACTGTCTTGTGGCAGATATTGTGCCTTGTATCGAAAGGTACATAGCTTTGATAAGATCCATCAAATCTGTCTGCTTTCGTCTTATGTGCCTGTCACAAGACAGATCAGACAGATCAGGCAACATGTCATTTTCCTGATGAACAGTGTTTACAGGAACCAGGTGTCGACGGAGGATCATCTAATATGTACACTAATCCTACCAACACAACTGACCCACCTTTCCCCCACACTGACTTTCCCGAAAAAGAAATAAATCGCACATGAGGCCTCCTGGCCTCTTTTATCTTACTAATGGTGACCACTTACATCGGTCAAGTGGTCTAATGGATAGCATGTCTGTTGCATTGAATGGATTCTCATGAGTTGTGCGGATCTCTGTGTTCAATTCTTGATGTGTATAATCTTTTTGTGGGGCTTTAACTTCTGTTTTTATTGATTTTCTCTCTTTTTTTGCTTTCTATTGGTATTTAATTTTACCTTACATGCTTCTTTTATTTTTACTTAACATTATACCTTCTGGATGATTAAAAATAGCATTAATTAGTCATTATATTCAGAAAAAATCATTAAAGTACTAGTATTTTAGCTTTATCACTTACTTAAAATGGTTTAATTCACTCCTGATTTTTTAAAAGAGGTTTAGATTGATTTTACCATGTTTTAGCCAAGAATCGGGCTGAAGACCTTGCCCTGGACTGTAAAAATCAGTGTTAAATTCGTTTATTTACTTCAAAAATTTAGTTTTTTGGCTTTATCACTTACTTAAACCAATTTTATTCACTGCTGATTTTTTAAACAGAGGCTTAGATTGATTTTACTGTGCTTTAGCAAAAAATTGGGCTGAAGACCTTGCCCTGGACGGTAAAAATCTATGTTAAATTCGTTTATTTACTTCAAATTTTCTGGTATATGTTCATTTTAAGGTAATGTAAACTAATTCACATTTTTCTAGCACTGAAAGCTTTTAAATCTGATGACTATCCTCTAAGTTGACAAGCCCTCGAGACAAGACTGTCAGTGTGGCTGTGTTAATTACCTTAAAAGGGTTTCGGTGATGTCCGAAATGTCAGTGTGGGGGAGGGCAAGGGGACTTCTTCGTTGTTGCCTGAAGACTCACTTACTATGCCCTACCACTACCTCGGCACCCCCTCTCAGTCGGCACTTTTTTGATTTTGGACCTTCCACAAAACCTCTTGCCACAAAATTTAATACAGGGCATCCTGGGTCTAATCCAACCTAATTCCGCTTTTCTCCGGCAAAAAAAACGATGAATTGACGAAGTTCTGTTTTTTTGAATGTCACAATCTGTCACGTTCATCCGCCAAAAAATGTGACATTTTGTGACTGCCGACTGAGAGGGGGTGCCGAGGTAGTGGTAGGGCATAGTATGAGTTCCGTTGACGAAGATGTGAAGAAACGGATCTACCTGTTGTTGGTATCGTTCCACAGCCCAGGGTCCCGGGATTCGGAACGAACGACATTCATTGCCTGTACGCTTGGACAGCAATGGTCTAGCATGGTGTCAATGGAGGGGAGTCGCTGTTTCTAGTACTTGACTCGATGTTTAGTGCCGCCCGTCGAGGTTCGATTACAATTATTTTTGATTTAAAAGAATCCTCACCCTTAAGACAGGCAGGATCTAGCACATCATCTCATCGTACTCCGCAAAACAAACCACTTTCTCACAAGATGTCTTTTTCACAGTGACGTCCTACCAAGGCTATCTGTCTCCTTACGGAGCTCCTCAATACTCCTTGGACACACTACTCTACAAGACGAATTTGAGATCTATGAAGACTTCGAAGCCGAAGTGGCTTTTTCAGCCATATTGATGCGTCGATTCTGCTGCCAACCCTTTTTGCTTGCGTGCCTCACTACTTCACCCTGTAGTCGCATCTCCAACGTTTGCGTATGACCCACAACATTCCTTGAAAGTATCCCCTCACCAAATTCTGCGCGTCTCGGTAAGCCCCGCCTTTCCTAGTCAGATAACGATCTCACAATCAAAAATATAGGATGTCGATTTACGCAATCCATCCTTCAAGCAACTTGTAATGCCCAAGATCTCCCTGACGGGCGTAAAGGTGATCTCCAGTGGGCTTCATAGCACGCCACCGACCAGAGATTTGTCAGGGAAGGTCTATTGACTACGCATTGGTCTGTTTTTCTATTTCGTTTTGGGTATGAAATGGGACTGATACGTGTTCCAAAAGGACGTCTGAGTGCGGAGGAAGTTCTTCGATGGTTTTGGGTGGGTTGCTTTTCGGTGCTACTAGGAACAAGACTTGTTCCCGTACCTATGGCCGGAGCGGGTAGGAAACGTCCACCATCGTCCACCATAGCGGTGTATGGTCTTCAATCTACTATTCCGATGATGAACACTCGATTACGGCCGTTTTCAGTCATTCTGCTTTGCATAACTTTGGGGACGCGATCTCACTGCGTTCTTTGCAGAACCAAGGCTCCGAAACGGAGCGGAACATGTCGAACCCTTGGCCTGCATGATCCCAAGCTTTGAAGGGGGATGATTCAACAAGCAGTTAGACTGGGCTCAAGTCTAAGCTCGTGCAACAATGGGACGTGTTGCAACTGGGTAGAACCCCCAGCACTACAGGGGCGTTATCTGCCAGCGCAAAGTGGATATGGACTCTCGTGTTCAAGTGTTGGTGCCTGAAAGGATTGTTGTACGACGAGCATTTCTTGCTGTTGGTGAAGATGGTGACTCACTTCTTCGTGACGTTGTTGCTTGGTACAGGCAACCTCCGAGCCCACATCTTGAAGCTATAGGACTTTTTGGGTCCCCTCCTTGCGGGGTGGAGGTGGAATGAATCAGTGAGGTACTGATGAAGTGTCTGAACGTCGCTCTGGCCTTTGGCTTGCACACCTCGGATAGCGCATACGATTGCCAGTCACCAGTGCGGTGTTGCTACAAAGAGTACGACTTGATATCCATTCTATTCACTCGTGG
The DNA here is from genome assembly GCA_000827195.1 of Laccaria amethystina LaAM-08-1. Lineage (NCBI taxonomy): Eukaryota > Fungi > Basidiomycota > Agaricomycetes > Agaricales > Hydnangiaceae > Laccaria > Laccaria amethystina. The sequence goes on from KN838697.1 coordinate 16,226, forward strand.
AAGTTCTTCGGAGTGAATTAGCATTTCATTCAGTGTTTAAACATCGATGTACGCGTATAATGCTAGTTGCTGTTTCCCTCCCAGTCTTCAGAGTGGTTTGATGATCACTGTCTGGATGGCTTATGTCATAACCTACTTTGCTGTCTACAGCAACTCGGTATCTTCAAAATTCAAACAAAACGATCCGCATATATCCTCGACCGAGAGAAGGTGGCAGGGGAGATGGGGAGCGATGAGTTCATGCGCGAAAGAAGGCGGAGCGATTCAAATTACTACCATGGCGCTGGACGGGGAACGACTCTCCATAGAATTTGTTTCCGGGAACAATGTCGTGAATGACCGGTGTGGATGTGAGGAGGACAATGGTTATTCGGGAACCCCGCGGCAGCCTAAGAGTGTGCCGCAGGATGATCCGCACCCCGAGGACTGAGGCGAGGGGGGTATGAAGGATGCTTCAGGTGAGCTCACCAGGTATTCACCGACCTCATTGAGCTCATTATCTCTTACAGCTGACATCGAGTCCAGAACACTGGAAACAGACACTGGCCCTGTCTGAACAATAAAAATGGATAGGTTTTGGGGCCCGATTCTCGACCCTCGACCCCTTGACAAGTAGCGGATATATTCTTCATGAGGTGTCGACTCCTTGTGGACTCGTCGAGGAGGACGAGAAGTGTCGTCGATGGGAACCCATCCACACCGCCCGCGGAGTGGATATTAGAAAACATCCGAAGGGTGTGCCATCAGGAGGGGTGATTAAGTTTGAGGTTCGTCGTTTGAAGTAAATCGTGTGGTGAGGTGATACTAACAGAAATATAGGCGTGCAAGACGGGGAAGTTCTACTCTTCCCATCTTTCTTGGAATGCCAGTCCTTTCCATCGTCTGAAGACTTGCCTGTGTCACCGGGATGTGGAGGAAGAAAGAAACAGCGGAACTACGAGCAGTTGGGGAGGAGGATGGTCAGACCTTACCTGCATAGGGCGTGAATTACGTTGTCTGTACGCATCCACAACGTCGGTCCGATGCTTTCAGCCCTTGACTCGATGCTCAATGCTGGCTCTCAAGGTTCGACCGCTAAGTATTCTCTGACTCTGATGCTCACTGACCCATAAGACATGTACAATCAGGGTCTTCCCCTTCTCTTTTGATTCGTCTTACTCATCGTACCCCACCAACTTCAAATAACGTTGTCACAATACCTCCCCTTGACAGTGACGCCGTACCGAGGCCACCGCAATCTCCGAACAAACCACCTCAAAAACTTTGAAGTCTACAAGACGGCTCTAAGATCCGTGAAGGGCTCGAAGAAGTGGGCGAAGTTTCCAGCCACCTTGGTACGCTAATTCTGCAGGCCACCCCTTTGTTTACCTTCCACCAAGTCCCTCGCAGCTCCGTACTCCCCACTCTTTTTGTCTAGATGACGACCTCTTGATTAAGGATGTAGGGTGTCGACTCCGTTGTCCCGGGTGCAACAAGCTCCAAACAGGTCAAGTTACTTGCCGACTCCATGGGGCGTAAACGGGGGCTTCATAGAACCCATGAAGATACAACAGTTATCTAGGAGGGTCTATGTTTAGATCTGTTTCTTGATTTCGTTTTGGGTCTGTGATGGGACTGATATCTGTTTCGATAGGTGACTTGCTCCCTTCGCTAGCGAGGGAAGTAGGGTTGAGTACGTTCTTCTCGAGATCGTTTTTGGTGGGTTTTGATGCGGTGCTTTCAGGAACATGTCTCGTTTTCCTACCTCTGTTCAGAACATGTAAGGGACGTCAAGTTCGCCTTCGACGTATGAAACCGTGTCACTGCTTGGTCTTCAACCTACATCTCCGATACGCCCGTTCATGGGGGGCGATTCAGGAGGCGCCGCTCACATGGAGCAGCAAAGGGAGATCACGGGCCGAATCACACTAGCAGGTCGACTCCGGGCACGGATTGAGTAGATCGTGTGAAAAGACGCCTCGGGAGGTTTGAGCTCTATTTGTCGCGATTATGGTCTCATGATCACATATGATAGGCGGAGATAATTCACGATTCGACCACAGATAAACTAGGCGACTGCGACACGAGGAAACTTCATCTACGAGAAGCACAATGACGAATACCGGTCGGTGTAGGGGGATCTGTGTTGCAGTCGACCCGTGAGCCGTCATCGATGTGGTGTTGACAGGGATTGGATACACACTGTTATCGACGACATCAATGTCAATCCTTTGAGAAAGTTCGTTGGAGCTGTCCTCTCTAAGTGGGCTTACAACGACCTTTATCCAATAGCGGTGACGCAGAAATGTGCGCCTCATTTTCAAGTTTGAACCTGGGCGTTCACTTTTATCACCGGACCACCAACTAGCGGCGAATCCCGAGCACCGTCAGAAATGGGGTGTGACCACTGGGCTATTCATGTTTTCAGGACGATGGGAGGCGACGATAACGAGGAAACAGTACTACCCACGACATTCTGGAAAGAGGAAATGACTTTGGTAATACAGTACAAGTATGGCTATGGGATACACTGCAGAGCACCTTCCCATGTAAAGCGGTGTTTTCACAGCTTTGACTCGGACCCTGAAAGTCTTTCTGGGGACTCAAGCGCTTAATCGAATTGCATAAGTAGAGCTGCCGACTTTGGGTTTTAAATGACCCTCTGAACGCTGCAGCTTCGAGATGTCTTCTGTAAGTCAAATCATTGACTGCTCCGAAACCCAGATGTTGACTTTGTATCGCAGTCAGATGAGATATTTTCTCCAGGAACACTAGCTGTGGCCCGCCGGTGAGGTTTCTTCCATTTTGGCCAGAGGGCTGAAACTTAACTCGCTCTTAGCCAATTTGAGAATGAAATTGTCGTTCGATTTGAACAGCGAATGCGGGAGGAGCAAAGAGCTATCAACGAGTTGAGGCTTAAACTTGAAGCTGACAGGCAACGTGTGGCACAACAAGAAGCTGATAATTGGCGCGAGACAGCTGTCATAAGATCGCGTCAGAAGGAACTTGAAAATGAGGTAGCTGTCGTCGAGAGGGATAGGGGGATTCTTGTGAAAAGGGCCCAACAACTTGAGTTGCAGGAGGACCAGCGGCGTCGAAATAGGTTCGTTATGTTGCTCAATCATGATCGCACCTTAGAGAATGATGACTGTGACCACAGGACCTTATCAGATGCATACATCGAGGATTCCTTCGCAACATCGAGCCCTAGATCTGTTGTTGAAAATTTAACGTATGTTAAAGCCATCCCTTTGCGTCTATCCCGAAATCATTCCATAATTTTGTTCAACAGACACCCCAGCGATAAGATCCGGAAGCATGCCATGAATAATATTGCTACCTGTATTGGAGGTAACCAGAACCTTCCACCCAATTTCGTCAGGTTCACGCCTCCAGACATTGCTCCGGATATCCTTCCAAAACTTCATCAGCTTGTTTCCTCTACATCTAAACCAGTGGAATCGGTACTGCGGTTCACAGAGGAGACTGTCTCTGCGCCCCCCATGGCGAGGGCACTGGCACTAGGTGGACAGTGTCAACGATTAGCCGAGTACTTAGTGGAGGTGAACGAGTTGACCAGTCAATTGGCCGTTCGCTGCCTTCGCCAGATGGTTCGCATGGAGCTTTCGGTCGTTCAGCCCGCATACGAAGCTATGGCATTAGCTATCCCCCTGATACCCATTCCGGCACCCCACGAACAGGCGGTACATCCCTCTATTGACTTCGTCAAAGAAGTTGCACCAAAAATTATTGAGGATTGCTTCAACAATGGCCTCTGGTCGGCCATCGCACCTCTCGTCAGTCACAGGATTACTTCGATCCGGCAGATAGTGTTGCAAAAGGTCGTCTACTTGGCCCGGAATGATCGAAACCAAGACGGCATTGTCGAGGCTCACATTTTAGGTTTCCTGGATCCATACTATCAATCCTCATCCCCTCCCCCCGACGTCATCACCTTTTTTGTGGAACTTCTACCCTTGGTAGCAGACAAGCTATTCCGCCGTCCTTTGGCGATTCAATGGCTTTTAAATCGACTTGATGATCAGAATGCAGAGATAACCGCTACTGTCATCAAGGTGTTCAACATGTGTGTGACGAACGAGGACCCTGTGGTCTTTCAGACGTTTGTTAAAACGGACTTGTTGAGAAAACTCAACGACCGCCCCACGCAATCCCCCGAGATCGTGAAGCTCACCATCAGGTTACTCTTGACACTGGCTATCCCTCATGTCCGCGCCAAAGCTGTTAAGGGAATCGTACGGTTTTTGGATCATCCTGACTCCAACGTCGTCACCGCTTGTTTGTCAGCGTGCAAGAAAGTTGTAGAATCCACCGTGGAAGATCGCACCCTCCTTTTTGCTGAGGTAACAAAGCTCAGCATCAGTAAGAAAAGCACGTTGGAAGTATATGCTTTTGCAATGCCCGCGTTCTGTCGAGACTGGGCCGCATCGGGTGATTTTAGCATGATTGCCAGGTACATTCAACACTCCGAGTGGCAACTCCGCCGTCCAGCACAACAGGTCTGGCGCGATATCGTCCGTAACTCGCCTAGCTCCCGTTCGAAAATTGTTCATGACCACCTTCTCGACGTCATTTTTGAGCTCTGCACCTCTCCTTATCCTGATGCTGTCGCCCTAGGGGCTGATTGTTGCACACCAATGGCGATCGAGATCACCAAAGCTGGCGTTCCCCCCACTCAGAAACTTGTTGGCTTTCTGGGTGTTAAGAGCGAGAATCTACGACAGGCCGCATTGCGTGGCATTCAAGTCGCTTCGGAAAATAATGACGGAAATTGTCAAGTGCTCTTGAAAGCGGGCGTATTCAAGGAACTGCAGTCACACCTCGAAGAATGTCCGGATGACGGTCTGGAAAGTGCTTCAAAAATTCTCACACGTTTGGTGCCATTCCTGCGTACGTCTCCCGAGGCGTGCGGTGGCCTTCTACAACTTCTTGGGTATGCACATGTTATCATTTGCCCACAGATCCAACTGACCAGTACTCAAGGTCCAAATCATCATATGCGCAGGATGCAGCACGTAATGCATTGTCGGCTATTTCCATCACCGATGTCGGAAACCGAGAAACCCTACGAGCTGTCATCTTGGATCGCCTTAAACTTCCTAGCGATTCTTTAATCGAGTATGCGGTCAAGGCGATCAGGGATTGGATCGGACCTGACCTTGCGCTCCTGAATGACTTCCCAAAATTCTTTAGCCTCGTTGAACATGCCAAGAAGTCCATACAAACGGCAGCCATGATCTCCCTGAAACAAAATCTAATCAACGCGGATTACCACGAGTCACTGGAAAAAGCAAATATCATTTCTCTGCTTCGTTCACTATCAAACAGCGACAACTCGGAGGCTCTGGACTTCGTCGCTAAGGCACTCGAGGTACTAGCGTTATCATTGGCTCGAAATGGCCACGCCAGCGACATCATTAATCTTGTAGCTCACAAAGAACCGAGGGTGCGCGATGGCGCTGCTACTGCCCTCAAAACCTTAAGTAGTGGACCTTTACCAGAACGAAAATACCTAGTGGAGAAAGACATCATACACAATTTGGTTGCTCGAGGGGATCGCTTGGACCAGACACAAGCGGACCTGTTGGCCGCTATCATTCCAATGCTTGCCTGTGATTACCTCGAAGCCGGCAAGATAGCATTGATCTTTATGCTGGTGGAGTGAGTCGGATCATACAATCCTCAGCCTGATCCTCACTGACAATCATGGATTTAGTCATTCGCAAGAGCAGATCCGCACTGCAGCAAGCAATTCAATTGCGGTTCTCGCAAATGGCCCGATTGAACAGAGATCCATCCTGAGGAAGGCGCTTTTACCTAAGCTCGAGCAGAGTCCTGCTTTGCTCCGTGAGGTTGCAGCCGACTGCCTCTCACATTCACTAGCGGATGATCTTGTGGCGGACGGAGATTTCACCCAGATTTTTAAGATACTCCACAGCGAAGACGTCCGTGTGCGGAAACCAATCATTGTTCAGCTCCGTACTCACATTCAAACATCGGACGAAACGACGCGTGGACGACTTGTTCATGCAAAAGTATTATCAGCGACTCTCCGAGCATACACCCCAGCAAAGGATGATCTGCTTGAATTTATGTCGAACTGTCTTCTTCCTTTGCTCGGCCCTTCATTCACTCAAGACGATGGTGGAGCCACTTTGTTCCCTCTACTCGAACACGCAGAGCCCCGGCTTCGTATTTCAGCAATCCAGGCACTGAAAAATGCAATCGATTCGCGCTATGGCAACATGGAGAATATGGCCAAAGCGTCTATCGTTCGCATTCTTCATCCCCTGACAGCTGCCAACGATGATCTTCGCGACCTGTGGTGTCGCATCCTTCCCAAGGCGGCGCCGTATTTAGAGAATCGAGTTGAGATCGACATACTCTTTGACAGCCTCAAGTAAGTTGCCGAATTCATGAGCAGATATCTCTGTCTTCACAAACATTAGAAATGACCGGGGAAACGTACGCGAGGCAGCTTCCGAGGCAATATCAATACTGGCAAAAACTTCAGAAGTATCCCGCGGCTGCATGCTCCCAACATTGCTTCACAATCTGGAAAACCAGTCCTCAGCCTCAATTCCATCAATCATACAAGGTATTTGTGACGGCTCTTTTAGCTCATCTCCAGCCCATAAATTTTTGTAGCCATTTCATTGTCAGGATTTACGTTTGTGTCAAACGAAAAGGAAGCGGAGCTGCTTTACCTTGTACGGTAAGTTTACGATAATTTTCATCATGACCGTGGTCATTGAAATATTGATTGAATTCTAGAAATGGTGGGGATGTGGGCATCGCTGCTGTTGAAGCGACCATCCAGGTGCTCGCCAAGGGCGGCTCATTTGAGCACGAACGACTTGTGAATGCAAACCCAGACGTTTTGAGCTCTGCTTTGAGATTACACAATCACTCTCAGCGGCAGCAGTCTCTCAAGTTACTTCGGAGCATCGTTATGCATCTGAGCTACATCCTCTTTCTTCACGAGGAATCCGCCAGGGCTTTGTTTTCGTTGTTTGAGTAAGTGTTTTATCATCTCTGTTCTGGTAGCGCAGCGTAGGTTGACCTTGTACCCTAGTGACCCCGATTCTGGTCTCTCCACCGAACTTTACCAGACGTGGTCGAGTGATACGAGGGTTTTTAAAAGCGATATTCTACCTAGGTTAATCCCTCTTCTTTTCGATGACAAGAGGCTTCGCAATCCGTCGGTCACGGCACTTCTTCGGGAGTGGGCCCCCATCGTGGTTCCCAAGCTTGTGGAACGACGAAGACTGAATGTAATCGTCGATATATTGAGGTATTTCTTGACTTCTTTTCTCTCACTTCCTCTCCACAAAACTTCCAACAGGATCAATGACGAAAACGTTGTCCGGTCATACCTGGAGGCGGCCCACTATGTGATTCAAAATTGTAACGAGAACCAGAAGGAGTGGTTTGTGGCTGAGCCCTCGTTTGTTCAAGCCATTGGAGAGCATTTAAAGGGTCACGATGCGGCTATGCGTCGCAATTGTTCCAGCATCATCCAATTCCTCTCCACGGGCTCTGCCTCGCGTTCCGCGAGGATTATGAATGAAGGGATTGGCGAGTATCTGGCTTGGGTTGCGCTGTAGGAATATTTCGTTTGCCTCGAAATCGAGGCTCAAGCTCATGAGAAATTTTTAGCGTGGGCGAAAAAGGAGCTCAAGAATCAAGCCTGGAGGCTCTTTGTACTTTGTTTATGGCGGCACCAGACCATGCTGGACGACTGGTTGAGGATTCCCTACCTTCTTTGCTCATTATTTTGAGAGAAGAAGATGTAGCTTTAGGAGTACATCTCAAAGCTTTCCGCTTGCTATTGAGGATCGTTCAACACTCTCCGCATTCACCAGTCATCGACAGCGGGGTTGTACACGTGGTCAAGTGGTTAAGGTGCGTTGGCGTGTTTAGTACTTTCATCCGTCGCTTTCCACTGATCAATGAATTATATAGTCCTCGGTATACCGTCACAGACGCTGATTGCAAAAAATATGGCCTCGATATTTGTCGTATTATCGCTGAACATTCGGATAAAGGCCGAGAGGCGCTAATCAAAGCAAGGATTCTTCCGGAACTCATGCACCTGTCTAGCAGCCAAACGGCATATGAAGTTATTGGATCTTGCAAGATACTGAAGGCCTTGGTCCACACCGGCACATTTAGACAGCATATAATCGACGCTGGACTCCAAAAATCTATGGAACATATTACGAGGTAAACCTCTTTGTGGTAAGCCACGAGAGAACTTTCTGATCGTTTGATGATTTAATAGTCCAATACGAAAATCGACTCTTAAGATCAAAGGAGAAAAACAAGCTGCTCAAGCCCTGGCCAAAGAAGTTCTTGAGACACTCAAGCTTTCGAAGTATTAATATGATGTGTTGTCATTTTCGTAACTTACGTTCCTTCAGGCAGCGAGACGTCCAGTCGCACTTGCAAGCAGAATTACTAAGTAATGATCCTCCAGAAACGTCCTTCACTTCCCGCCGGACAGGCCACGTGAACGACGAGGATGCTATCGTCTCCAGGGAACGTTCCCATCGAAATCGGGTAAGACTTATCATTCTGATATGTTGGAAACACGTACTCAGTATCACACCAGCGACTCAACTCCATCTCTGAGTCACGAACCTTTGACAGCCCAGCACTTGATCCCGAAATGGAGGAAGTAAGGGAAAGTGCTACAATGAATGCACGCCACTCCCGGTCGCTGAGCGACCCAGCCCGACCAATTGCTCCTCAATCCCGACGCACAGACCTCTCGCCTCTGAGGGAGAATCCCAACACTTCTAACTTTGTACAAGACACTCCAGACTTCGAATGGGATTCGGAAGAAAGGGAGCCCAACTCACCTCCCGGTAGTCAGCCAATGGTCCATTCAAGTTCCGCCCCCAATTCTCCTGTAAATCGGACAGCGACTTCCAGATACCAGCGGTCTCCGGACGACGATTATCTCATGGATCCGTCATCGCCCGTAGCTTTGGCCGATTCCCGAACGAGTCCGCTCTCGTACAGACCTTCGGCGCCAGCGCGATTGGGTGGTGCACGCCGTCGCGGGATTCAGGATGATGATGCTCCAGAATCATCGACTCATGATTCGGAGTTGGCTTCTAATACCGCGGAAAGAGGTGCTGCAAATCCACAAGGTTCAGCTCGACGATCGTTTTTTGGGAGTATGCGTCGGTAGTCATTGGGAGAGCGAGAAATCGCCCGCCATGGTGGTTGGTGGGCATCAGCTGCATGTTAGTGTTGTCGGGGTTGGGCGTTGAACGTTGAACGTTCAGCATTGTTCCATTCAGATACATTAGGATACATCGTGTAACAGTGTAACATTTTCGTTGTCGTTGTCTGCAGAGACAATATGTACGTCGTAGGGTTCTCAAAGCAATCTCCGTGTGCACGAACTTGAACACGGCAGTTGTATTCGACCCCTATCTGTTCGAATTCATCGCCCGAGTCGTGTTTTGAATGGGCGTAACCATCCGCCGACCGTGCTGAGTTCTATCATCCGTCCAATACGGAGCTCAAAACTGACAAGGATAGGGCGTACTGGAGGTTAGACCGACTCCGAGTTCGGGAGACGTTGGCCATGGGGTACTATCAACCCTTGAGGCCTTGAGGTTTAAGTTCCGTGGCTGGAGTCGACGCAAAGTCGGGAAATGTTGAACTCATATTCCCCAGGATCCCCAGTGATGATGGGAGGCGGTTTAGGAGGAAACGTCTTTGCATGTCCTCATGGTTGTCGAACTTGGTTCGGATTTCTTCCATGAACGGTCGTGATCTCCTTCCACTTAGCCCCCACCAGCTGATTCATCACGTATAATTATCAACGAACGAAGAATCGTTCACGCCGTCATCCATCTTCAAGCATGCATCATCATCGCCTTTGCACATTGAGTCAGGTGGATACTTGAAGGATTCAACGCGGACCTTTTTCAGATCATGAAAGTTGAGCTAACGCCAATGCCGGAGGAGTAATATGAAGACCCAATCGCAACTCGTCGCCGGGCTGAGGAGGAGAGGCACCCACCCGCACCCGCACCGCCTCGCTGCGAAGTCGCCGTTCGACGAAAAGGAACCCGAAATCATTTACGGGACAAGCAAAGGTGGCTTAAAGCTCCGCTACTCCTTCAAAAGCCGCGTGAGGATGGGAAGAATCGTTGTTCAGCGCACCCATGGACTGGGGGTGTTGGGATGAGGGCAGGCATTGGCAGGCTGGTGGATGGAGTTTTGGGGGTAGGCTGGGCATGCTTGAATAAGGTTGGACTGGAGATTGAACTGGGTTTGGACTTGTGGACGGGGTTGAGCTGCAGGTACTGTGGAGCGCATGCTGGGGGTTGCATGTGCTTGTATTGTGGGGCATGTCAAGATGGGGTTGGAGGTGGTGATAGAAAATGAAGGCGTGCCCAGGTCCTGAATAGCTTAAGTTTTCGAAGGGCCCAAAACAGGAGTGAAAGACACATAAGGACCGCTAGCAAGGTGAGTGCTCTGCAAAATGGCATGAGTTCCCCGGAAAGAGCGAAAGAAAATGAGACGTACGATAATGATAGACCCCGAAGTTCGTCAGAAAACCTGGCTCTAGCAGGCATATCCTACGATAAACTGACGTCGGCTGAGCAGTACTAGTAAGGGCTCGATTCCCGTTTCTGGCCTCGTTTCAACCTGGAATCGCGACGTCGATGTAACGATGATCGGATAACGTGCATGGTCCCAGGCGACGTGGGCCTTGCCAAAAAACGTGATAGGGACGAGGAGATTGTTGTTCACCGCCTTGAAATGGGCACCCCTTTGACAGCATAAGCAAGAGACTGTAAGGGAACTCGAACGCCATGGGTTGGAACTAGGGAATCGCTAGCCAATTCATAAGAGAGAAGCGATAGACAGCAGCAAGTGAAGCATACCTGTTTCGAAAAAGTCGATCTCCAGAGTCACCACTATACCCCCATTCGCAGGTGCTGCCGGAAAGTTAGTGGTGGCGCTTAGAGTGGTCGCTTGTCACGTGTCACGTATATGTCACGGAAGTTACATGATTGACCACTGTATTGCTCCACCCATCCCTCGGTCTCCGCTGGCACCACCTCCTTGCGCTCGCTTCCTAAAAAATCATTGTCACGATCTTCGCAGCGGGACTCCTGGTTTTGACAAAGTTTTGGGCCATCCAAGGAAGGCTTGATTTGGGGAAACGCTTGGGGAAGGAATTGACGATGCTTGATGTTAATTAGTGGAATTCGAAGGTGAATGCCAGCGGCTTTTTTCCATACACTCTTATCTAGATTTCACTAGATGCGGCGTGGTACGACTCGGATCAAATGAAGGATTGGGCCGATTCAAGTTCTGAATTCTGGCGCTCGAGTTGGGAACACAATTCGTGAGCAATCCCTGGTAAAACACAGAATAACATCGTTCCGTGTCGGCATGGCGTAACGGCGGCTGAACAAACTTAATTTCGCCTCCATCCTCATTTCCGCAGCCACAATGACCCTTGCTGAGGGCGCCTAGATTTGTCACCATGGTTCGCGCGACAAATCTATCCATAAAAGTGCTGCCCACTCCCTCGCGCCGAAGGTGGGGATTCAGTGGAGGTTTGCCTCACTTTCTAGGCGGCAAATTTACGAAACATTCCAGCGTCTCCTGCCAGATTCTAGAATTTCTATCCCGATGTGTCATGATCTTCGGCGTCAAGATAACACCAAGCTTCCGAACCACACCTGCGCTCTCTTAGAGTGATGTGTACTATATAAAAACCTATCCAGGGTCAGCAAAGGCGAGGGAGGATCAATGACTACTCGCAAACCATACCATGGATCCATTCGCAAGCTTGTTCTCGCCTTCGATGTAGGGACAACGTGCAGTGGCATTTCCTTTTGGTTCGTCTCCTTCAGCTCTTGTTTTATATAGGGGTTCACATCTCTACAGCATTCTGAATCCCGGTAAAATTCCAGAAGTAATTTCCGTTACACGGTGAATTTCCTACATGAAACTCCTTGTGCTAGTTTGGCTGGCCGTCTAACATCCATGCAGATTTCCGGGCAATAACGGAATCTTGAAAGTTCCGACGGTGATTTACTATGATTGTAATGGGAAGGTTCAAGCAGTGGGAGCTGAAACGATGTCTGAAAGTGTATATGAGAGCGCGAAGGCGGAGGGTTGGGTGAAATCTGAAAGGTTAGCTCTTTCCTTTTGAAATATGACGAAGCTAAGGTATTACATAGGTTTAAGTGGCATATTCGTCCCAATATTCCGAGCACCCGCGGCGACACCCCAGAAATCCCACATCTCCCTCCCAATAAGTCTGTGATCGAAGTGCTTGCAGATTTTTTTAAATATCTCTACAGGGCTGCGTCAGATTATTTTAAATTTTATTATGCAGGTCTTGGGGAAGAAATTTGGCGTTCCGTGGAGGGAGATATTCACTTTGTATTGCCGCACCCTAATGGATGGGCGGGGCAGCAGCAGGCCAAGATAAGAAAGGCTGCTGTGCTTGCGCAGCTCATTCCAGACACGGCTCATGGGTACTCACGTATCTCTTTCGTAACGGAGGGAGAAGCATATCTTCACTTTGCTATTGAGCATGGACTCTCTCGTGGGGTAATCGAAGTGATTTACTCTCGTATATCATTTGGGTTGTGATTTAAACTTACTCAATCATCAGGACGGTGAAGGTGTTATTATTGTTGATGCAGGAAAAAACACCATCGACCTGAGCGCTTATTGCTGCAGTACGGAAATTGGCATTGCATACGAAGAAATAGCAGCTACCCAATGTATGTGTGTCCTCATCATCAATGTTACTCTCAGTTTATCCGACATTTCAAAGGCCTGTTCCAGGGTTTCGATTTTGTTACAATCAATGCCAAACGATATCTTCGAAGTTCGTTCAATTTCTTTGCCCAAGCGGCCTCATTTCGCCTAAATGCCACCTTCATAGCGCTACTAGCAAACTCACGATACCTCAGCCAACTTGAATACATCTGTCAGGAGTTTGACCGCAAAACAAAACTGGGTTTTATGACAACAGCAGAAGATCAACGCATTAGATTTGGAAATCCGTCAGATCGTGATGATGCTTGTGGAATCCGCAGTGGGCAGATAAAGCTGGCAGGGTGCCAAGCATTCCAAATAACTTGACCCTATCACCATTAATAATGTGCTCTAGACCCGTCGTCGCGTCCTTTTTTGAGCCCTCTGTCAGTGCTATCTTTACCGCCGTTCTGGACCAACGAGCCCACGCCGTGAAGCCTATCACAGTGGGTGAAAAGCTCACTTCTTGCGAGGAACTCACGACTACCACTCACCCAGCATGTCGTCATGGTAGGCGGGTTTTCATCGAGCGACTGGCTTATGCAGAGACTTCGGGAGACTCTAATTCCGCACGGCTTTACAATTTTTTGCCCGGAGGGCAACTTGTTTGTTCATTTCATTTCAATCTTTTCGCTTCTGATATTTTATCTATAGTAAAGCGGTTTCCAACGGCGCAGTTTCCTTCCATCTCGACCATTTTGTGTCAACTCGTGTGGCAAGATTTGGTTACGGAACTAGTGGTCATGTTTCATATAACCCCCGCAATCCTGATCACCTCAAGCGGTCACCCCTTGTGAGAATGTGCTCAGACGGAGGTAAAATGTACACCGCAGGCCTCTTCCAGGTGATTTTGCCGAAGGTAGTTATTTGTCGTGTTGAAGTCGGTCACTTCAATTTATTCCTTTTCTATTCGACAGAATACGGCGGTATCCGAAGTCAAAGAATTCCGAGCCAGGTTTCATGTAGAATTTGACACGTTGTCGCAATTCAAGAAAACAACTTGCAAAATAGAGTGTTATAAAGGACTCCGTAAAGAGGAAGTTTTGTGGAAGGATTTGGAACCTGGTACGCCGTTTCCGATATTTATGTCCGGGCTGACATGGAGGGTCGAGACTCGATGGTAGCGATGTTCACGATTCTTTGCCAAGTTGAAGCTGATCTTAGTAGCTGTGGGTGTATTACTCGTCGCCAAGAATCAGATGGAAGTGGAGTGTACTACGCCGCTTTCTTCGACCTTGTGTTGTTGTTTGGCCTCACAGAGTTCAAGGCGCAGATTGCTTGGGACGAAAATGTAAGTCATTCAATATGTTCATCGAGCTGTTCAGCTCACTTTCAACCATTACAGGGAGAGGAAAAACGGTAATATTTCCGTCTCATCTTCCCTGATATTTTATAAAGCTCAACCTCAGCGACAGGTCCCATGCTGAAGTTATCTATGACTTAGATGATAGTATCTGAAATTCAACTCTGCGCACCTTGAGTGGCAACAGCATCAGTAGTTCCACAAATAGCTTTTTTCCGCTTGCACAAGTGAAAAAAGCGGCAAAAAGGGACGAAAGCGGCAGGTCGGAAAAGCTGCGTGGCTAATCCAAAAAAGCTGGCTCCATTTTATGTTATTCAAGGACAAGAAAAACCGGAAAAGCTATGAAAAGTGACAAAAAGCTTTAAAAAAACCGGAATGTATATCTACAAATAATGCTTATTACAGCACACCTGTACAAATCTCACTACGAAATTTTACCTACATAAAAATTTAACTATGTATATATTAAATAAATTCCCACCCTGCGAGCAGAAGCTCACAACAGCGGCGTGGGGCACAGACCAGGATGGGCAATGTCATTACAGTGTCTTGCATATTGTTTTGCACAACGAAATTCACAGCGCAGCATTTGATGTGACAGACAGTCACGTTCCCACGCTTCCATGGGCAGCCTCGAGTGCCCTTGTTTGACAGTGGCGGACCTTATTCGGCTAAATTTGATTGACAGGTGGTCACATCAAACATTGTGTTGCGAATTTCGTTGTGCAAAACAATATGCAAGACACTGTAAGGTAGACGACTTTCATAATCGACAAACGTCACGTGCCCGATGTGACATCTGCTAAATCAGGTAATACTTTACAAGATTTGATTTTATATATGATTCTAGAGGTACTATTGTACCATAAGGACCTACCTTTTATAAATCAGTATATTGCACACGTGAATCAACAAAAAATTTGGAGAAAAGTCCAGTTTCGGTGGAGGAGATAGAGAAATACAGTCAACACCACCCAAACACCACCAGTAGCCAATCAATTAACCCCCCTGCTGTTGCATCACATCTACAAAATCATTTCCATTCACTTCATCCATGCCTCATGCTTAACATAAGAAAAGCTGTGCTTGCAAGTGCACAGAATGGATTGAAATCTGGGGAAGAAAGGACAGAAAAAAAGAACATTTACTGCAATGGCAGCATACATGCTTTAAATTTGGCTTAACACTGACCATAACAACATATAATTGAAACATGAGGTCGCACAGATATTACTCGTATCTCGTAACCTATTTACCACTGAGCCAGTGCTGTTAGTATATGTGTTCATTTTGAAAATGCGTAGGCTCAGTCAGTTTTTCTCCAAATCACCCAGTTTTTCTCAGAGGGGTTTATATTAAATAATTCTATTGAAACTAGGTCTGTATTACATTCAAAGTCGAGTAGGAAGAGCTCGGATTATCTTCCCGTCGTTTTATTACCCGATTTGATCAGGGATGTAACGGAGAAGTAACGGCACGTGATGTTTGTCGATTATGAAAGTCGTCTACCTTAGCAAAAGGAAACCTCAAGTGGGTTGCCACGTCGCCGTCGGCGACGTGGCCCCTTGATTCTCATGTGAATAAAGGAGAGGGGAGGGGAATCATTAGTGTTCGAAAGTCCAGTTAGGTCCGGTTATTGGGTGCCCAGGGGCTCTAACCGAGACCGAGACCGGTTAGCCTTCGTTCCCAGACCCAAAATAACCTAACTGGACTAAAAATAACCGACCAAAACCGGTTAGTTGCAGTTATAACCAGTTAGGACCGAAAAAATAAATAATTGTTTAAATTGGGCAAAATCATCCATATATGTCTCAGTAAATGTTGTTGTGCTATATATTAGCTTTAAAACGAACCCAAGAACGCTTAATTTGGTGAA
>KN838697.1:37820-86847 GCA_000827195.1 Laccaria amethystina LaAM-08-1
CGCGTGTCGCACGGTTCGCTCTCCCGCGTGTAACGAGCTTCTCAACGTTGTCTTCGATCGCAATGTGGATTCGGATTCTGTGGTCGGGCGCTGATACGAGCCTGGGAAGGATTGTTTGCGTTGTGCTTATTTCTCGATTGTGGCATATGGGGTGCTCATCGTTTGTTGCTTCGTGTATAGGGTCCGAGGGTCCGTCTTCAACTAGTGGACGGATTGGACTTTTTGCGTCCCTTTCTTACGGGTAAGAAGCAGAAGGGATCAGTGGGTACTCACAGAGGAATCATGGCTAGATGTCGCCCTGGCTGTTGCACACCTCTGGCAGTGCCCATCTTGACCTTCCTCGAGGTGTCGCTACAAAAATAATAGTTTATCCTTTCTGTTGAATTATCATTGCAGACAATGTTTAAGTGCGAGTATGGCCAATGCTACGCTCAATTTTTTGCTGCCGAAGAGTCCGTTTCGGGTTTGTTTGGCTATGTTTTGGCTGGCTTATTCCTTGCATCCACGAGCAGGAAGAAATGTTCTGCCTGAGCAACAAGCTGTTGGCGCCTAGCTCGTACGGCGCTAGGGGTCGTGCATCATAACATGGAAAGGTAAGCGCTCATTTCTTTGGAGATTCACCATTCCAGTTGATTTCGATTGATTTAGCGAACATGGCGAAGGCAGAAACCTCGCAGCAACGTGGAAGGCCATTTGTTCAACTGAATATCGATATCTTGCCGTTGGAGAATCTTTTCGCTCTGGGTACCATGAGGTGCGTAACGAGCCCCCCGAATGTGAACAACCGCGCCGTATGAGTTATGACTGGTTGAAGACTTCAAGTTGAACCTATCAGAGTACGCCGAACCAACTCGCCTTAAACCTCATTAGGTCATGTCAAGTCCGTCATTCACACGTTCTTGTTGTCCCAAAGCTAATACCGCTCACTCGTGTAGCAGGTAATTATTTCAGAACCACAGGCCTACTGTCTCCTCAGTGGTGTTGAATCGGCTTCTACCACTTGGTGCTTAAGTCCTGACGTTTGATAAGTATCTGAGTTCCCCTACTCGCTTGATCAGGTCAAGCGCCGCAGGTTTGGGATTACATGCGAGCTCAGCCACGTTTTTGCGGTCGGCACCAAGAGAACTTGACGCCCTGCTTGTGAGCACCGGTCTACCTCTTCTAATAGCTGTTTACTCATACCCAGAGTTATCTTAGGTGACTGAGACCCGAGAAACCCGAGTATACGAGAAGCTCGAAGGTGATTACCAGTCGGTACCGAGGGATCTGTGGCGGAGTCGAACCGGTGAGCCCTTATCGATTGTGGTGCCAACAGGTACTGACTCATATACAGTGTTATCAACGACATCAAAGTCAGTCCTTTAAGAAAGTTTGTTAAAGCCGTCCTCTCCAAATGGGTCTACAACGAATTTTATCCAATAGTATGGCAGCCGTGGCGCAGAAATTTTCAAGTTTGAACCTGGGCGTTCACTTTGATTACGGACCACCAACTGGCGGATAACCCCGAGGACCGTTAGGCTGGTGTACGACGGCATGGCCTCCGAATACCTTCTGGCTTATTTTATACCTGTCACGCTTCCCTTTGAAAACACACGAGTTCTCAACGAGAGGGCGTTGGGTGCAGAAGGGAAAGAGCACTCCCAAGAATTGGAGTACTCTTCGAATGGCATCTGTGGCTTAATCCTTGCCATCACGGACAATTTTGAGTAAGTTTTCTCCCACTCTTGCCGTCTGCTCAATTATTGATCTGAACACAGGGGCTTGATTTCCACGCTCAACCTTGCTGTTGTGTAAACGCCGCAGCTCTCACCACGAGCCCTTGTAATACCTTGTCCACCAAGAGTCGGCCTGCCACAACTACAACCAGAGGAGTAAGATCTGTTTTTACGTGCTCTCTTTCTATATTGTAGGTCGACTATGGTTCCTTGTAATGATGGTGAATGACTTCCATGTTGAGAAGTTGTCAATCTCAGATTTCATTGACGTACGTTATGTTGCAAATCGAGGGGGCTCACTTTCAGGACGATGGAAGGCGGTGATAAGGAGAGGTCACCGCTGGGCGCGGGCTGGCGTGAAAATTTCATGCTATGATGCCACATATACGTATGTATGAGGCTTTGGGCACATTGCAGATATCTGACCAATGCATAGCGCTTTCCTTGTCAGGTTCAACCCTAAAAGGGGCTGTGTTAAACACTCAAGCGCTCATTCGAATTGCTTAAATAGAGCAGCTGATTTCGATTTTTAAATAACCCTGCCCGAAATGCCTTCCGTAAGTATAAGTAGGATCCCTTGTGAAGCCTTCTCACACCATTTTTAACAGCAGTCACTAGATGGCGACTCAATATACTCTCCGGAGACCACTGAGCTAGGAGAAATAGCTCTTGCCCGCAGGTATCGTACTGTTTCACTTCCTGCACCAACCGAATCCAACCTTGCTCTTAGTCAGTTCGAAAGTGACGTCGTAGTGCCGTTTGTAAAGAAAATGCAGGAACAGCGACAAGCTCTGGAAAACGAGAAGCGTAAACTTGAAGACGAAAAACGAAACACACGGCGAGAAAACGCTGAAAATTGGCGTAACAAAAATCTTATGAGAGGGAATCAGGCTAAGATCGAAGAAGATTTGGCTGAGATTGAGGCGTACAAGGGAGTGCTTGTGAAAAGGACCCAAGACCTTGAACTGGAGGAGGGTCTGCGTCGCCGAAATAGGTTTGTTTTGTTGAGGGATGACCCTTTGAAGTCGGAAACTCATGACTGATCACAGAACCTATTCGGAGGAGTACATAGAGGATTCCTTCGCAACGTTGAGTCCTAAGACCGTTGTTGAAAATTTAACGTATGTTAAAGGCGATTCCACTGCGTTTTTTCCGACGCTCACTTCGTTTTGTTCGATATAGACACGTCAGCGACAGGATCCGGAAGCATGCCATGAATAACATTTCTACCTGTATTGGGGGTAACAAGAATCCTCCACCCAGTATTGTCCAGTTCACGCCTGACGACATCGCTCCGGACCTCCTGCCAAAGCTCCACCAGCTTGTATCCTCTTCAGCTAAACCGGCAGAATCTGTCTTGCGGTTCGCAGAGGAGACTATCTCTGCTCCTTCCATGGCGAAGGCTCTAGCAATTACAGGGCAGTGTCAGCTATTAGCTGATTACTTAGTGGAGACGAATGAGCTGACCAGTCGATTGGCTGTCCGCTGCCTCCGCCAGATGGTTAGAATGGAGCTTCCGGTTGTTAAGCCCGCCTACGAAGCGATGGCGATGGCTATCCCCAAGGTTCCAGTTCCGGAGCCTCACGAACAGGCGCTACATCCCTCTATTGATTTTGTCAAAGAAGTAGCGCCAAGAATTATTGAGGACTGCTTCAACAATGGTCTCTGGTCAGCTGTCGCACCCCTTGTTTGCCACCAGATTACATCGATCCGGCAGATCGCATTGCAAAAGATCGTGTTACTAGCTCGGAATGACCGAAACCAAAATGGCATCATCGAGGCTGACCTTTTAGACTTGCTGGATTCGTACTACGAATCGTTGTCTCCACCCCCAGACGTGGTTACCTTCTTTGTGGAAATCCTACCCTTGGTAGCAAAAAGGTTATTCCACCGTCCTCCATCCATTCTGTGGCTTTTGAACAGGCTTGGTGATCAAAATGCAAAGATAACCGCTACCGTCATCAAGGTATTTCATGCATGTGTGGCGAATCAGGACCCCGTGGTCTTTGGGATGCTTGTCAAATCGGATGTATTGAAAAAACTCAATGACTGCCCCGCTCTCTCGCCTGAAATCATCAAGCTCATCACCGCGCTGATTTTGGCACTGGCTATCCCTCATGTACGCGCAAAAGCTGTTGATGGAATCATACAGTTTTTGGACCATCGTGACTCCAACGTCGTTTCTGCTTGTTTATCAGCATGCAAGAAGATCGTGGACTCCACTGTGGAAGATCGTGCTCATCTTTTCGCTGAAATCTCAAAACTCAGCGTCACGAAGAAAAGTGTACTGGACGTATATGATTTTGCAATGCCTGCGTGTTGTCGAGATTGGGCCGCATCAGGCAATTTTAGTATGATTGCCCATTACGTTGAGCACTCCGAGCCGCAACTCCGCCTTCCTGCACAACAGGTTTGGCGCGATATCGTTCGTACCTCGCCCAGCTCTCGTTCAAAAATTGTCCACGACCACCTCCTCGATGTCGTCTTTGAACTCTGTAGCTCGCATTATCCGGACGCTGTCAGTCTGGGTGCCGATTGTTGCACACCAATGGCGATCGAGATCACCAAAGCTGGCGTCCCCCCCACTGAAAAGCTTGTTGGCTTGCTAGGCGTTAAGGATAAGCATCTACGGCAAGCCGTATTGCGTGGCATCCAAATTGCTTCGGAGAGTAATGATGGAAATTGTCAAGTGCTTTTAAAAGCTGGCATATTCAAGGCACTGCAATCATATTTCGAAGATTATCCGCAAGACCCTCTGGAAAATACTTCAAAAATTCTCACCCGTTTAGTGCCATTCCTGCGTTCATCTCGCAAGGCGTGCGGTGGCCTTCTACAACTTCTTGAGTATGCAAACGTAGTGTCCCTTCCTGATAGAACTGACTAACCAGAACCCAAGGTCCAAGTCATCAAATGTGCGGGATGCAGCGCGCAACGCATTGCTGGCTATCTCCAACACTAGCATCGGTACTCGAGAAACTTTGCGAGCTGTGATCTTGGATCGCCTTGAATTTCCGAACAATTCTTTGATTGAGTATGCGGTCAAGGCGATTCGGGATTGGCTTGGACCCGACCTTGCGCACCTAAATAATTTTCCTAAATTCTTCGGCCTTATTGAACATGCCGATGAACGCATTCAAACTTCAGCCTTGATCGCCTTGACACAAAAATTATCAAATGCCGATTATCACGAGTCTCTGGAAAAGGCGAATATAATGTCCCTGCTTCGTTCATTATCGGATAGCAAGAACTCGAAGGCTGTGGACTTCGTTAAAGTGGCGCTGCCCGCACTAGCATTATCATTGGCTCGAAAAGGCCACACCAGCGACATCATTGACCTCGCAGGACACGACCAACTGAAGGTGCGCGAGGGCGCTGCTACAGCCCTTGAAACCATCTGTAGGGGGCCCGTGCCCGAACGAAAACAACTAGTGGAGAAAGACATCATCGAAAATTTGGTTGCTCGAGAGGATCATTTAGACAAGACGGATATACACCTTTTGGCCTCTATCATTCCAATGCTTATTGGTGACTACCTTGAAGCAGGCAAGATAGATTTGATTTTTCCCCTTGTGGAGTGAGTCGAATGAAACAACCCTTAGACCAATAATATTTTACTGACAACTTCATGGATCTAGTCATAAGCAAGAGCAAATACGGACCGCAACGAGCAAATCAATTGCGGTTCTTGCACGTAGCAAGATGGAAGCGAGGACCAGCTTAGGGAAGGCTCTCTTATCCCAACTTGGGCAGGGTACTCCCCTGCTCCGTGAAGTTGCAGCCGACTGCCTTTCACAATCCTTGGCGCACGATCTTGTAACAGGTGGAGATTTCGCACAGGTTTTCAGTATGTTCAGCAGCGAAGATCCCGGTGTGAGGAAACCAATTATTGCTCAGCTCCGTACTTACATTCAAATGTCGGATGAGACCACACGTGGGCGACTTGTTGAGGCAAAAATATTGCCAGCGATTCTTCAAGCATACACTCCAGAAAAGGACGATTTGCTTGATTTCATGACAAGCTGTCTCCTCCCCATGCTCGGTCCTTCATTTGCTCAAAACGATGGTGGAGTTACTCTCTTCCCCCTGCTGGAGCACGAAGAATCTCGGCTTCGTACCTCAGCAGTTCAAGCACTCAAAAATGCAATCGATTCGCGCGATGTTAACATGGAGAAAATGGCTAAAGCTTCGATCGTTCTCACCCTTCACCCCTTGACGGCCTCCAACGATATTATCCGTGACCTGTGGTGTCACATCCTTCCCAAGACGGCGCCGTATTTGGAGAATCGAGCAGAGATTGACATACTCTTTGATAGTCTGAAGTAAGTTTCTGTTTTCATCAGCGGATATATCTGATTTTTACAAACCTCAGTCATGATCGGGGAAATGTACGCGAGGCAGCGTCTGAGGCGATAACTGTACTGGCGAAAACCTCAGATGCATCCCGCAGCTGCATGCTTCCGGCCTTGCTTTATAATCTGGAGAGGCAGTCCCCGGCCTCGGTTCCATCGATCGCGCAAGGTATTTGCGAAATATCCTTCGGTTCTTCTTCAGCCTCGTAACGTTTTATAGCCATTTCATTGTCAGGCTTTACATTTGTGTCAAACGGAAAGGAAGCTGAACTACTTTGTCTCATACGGTAAGCTTTCGATAACTTTCATCAATCCATTCACTGAAAGCTCGATCGAATTTTAGAGATGGTAAAGATGTGGGCATCGCTGCTGTTGAAGCAATTATCCAATTGCTCTCCAAAGGCGGCTCATACGAGCACGAGCGACTTGTGAGGGCAAATCCAGATATTTTAGCCTCAGCTTTGAAACTACACGACGACCAATCTCAACGGCAGCGGTCCCTAAAGTTACTTCGGAACATCGTCGTGCATCTAAGCTATATCCTCTTTCTTGATGAAGAATCCGCAAGGGCATTGTTTTCATTGTTCGAGTAAGTGTTTCTGTCATCTCTGTTGAAGTAGTACACCAAAGGTTAATCTCGTGCCCTAGTGACCCCGACCCTGGTCTCTCCACTACACTTTATCAAACGTGGTCGAATGATTCAAGGGTATACGAAAGCATTATTTTTTCCGAACTGATCCCTCTTCTTTTTGATGGCGACAGGCTCCGCAACCCGTCGGTCACAGCACTTCTGAGGGAGTTGGCTGACAGTGTGGTCCCCCAGCTTGTGAAACGACGAAGATTGGACACACTCGTCAGGGCATTGAGGTGCTTAAGTCAAAACTTGCTTCATTTTCCGTACGTGATCCTCACAGAAGAAACCCTTGACAGAGTTCATGATGCGAACGTGGTACGGGCATACCTAGAAGTGACCCGCTATGAGATTGAAGATTGTCACGAGAACGTGAAAGGGTGGTTTGTAGCCGAGCCGTTGTTTATTCCAGCCATTGGAAAGTATTTGAAGGGTCGCGATGCGGCTATGCGTCGTGATTGCTCCAGCATCATCCACTTGCTTTCCACGGGCTCTGCCTCGCGTTCTGGGAGAATTATGAATGAAGGGATTGGCAATTTTTTGTCATGGGTTGCGGTGTAAGAATCTTTAGTGTTTCTCGATTTCAAGCTTATGAGTACATATCTAGCAACGGCGAGAAGGGAGCACAAGAATCAAGCCTTGACGCTCTTTGTGCTCTGTTCCAGGCTGCACCAGACCACGCTGAACGACTTGTTAAGGATTCCCTACCTGCTTTGCGCGACGTTCTGGGGAAAGAAGATCTGGCTCTAGGGGTCCATCGCAAAGCTTTCAACCTGCTATTTAAGATAGTTCAACAGTCTCCGCATTCTCCCGTCGTCAACGGCGGGATAATCGCATACGTGGTCAGGTGGTTAAGGTCTGTTTGTGTGACGATTCTCATCCGTCTCCTTTCTCTTATCAGAGATGACCCTACAGCCCCTGGCACACCGTAACAGACGATCAATGCAAAAGATTTGCCCTCGATATTTGCCGTCTCATTGCAGAAAATTCAGATACTGGCCGAAATTCGTTAATTGATGCTGGGATCCTTCCTGAACTAGTGCACCTGACTAGCAGCCAAACGGCATATAAAGTTACGGGAGCTTGCATGATACTGAAGGCCTTGGTCCACACCGGCACTTTCAGTCAGCATGTGATCGCTGCTGGACTCAAGACATCTATGGAACACATTACGAGGTGAATTTTTTTTTTTTGGTAAATGATCTTAAGACGACGTTCTGACCATTTGACAGTCCAATACGCAAATCGACTTTGAAAATCAAGGAAGAAAAACAATTTGTTCAAGCCCTGGCCAAAGACGTCCTTAACTTACTCAAGCAGTCGAAGTAAGAATGCGATATGTTTGTCACTTTCGTAACTCATGTTTTTCTAGGCAGCGCGACGTCAAGTCGCTCTTGCAAGCGCAAGTTCCTGAGGGATTACTTAGTCAAGCCCATCCTTTAGCGGCGTCTCTTCCTCCTCATCAGGAAGACCCTCCCAACGACGAGGATTTTATTCTAGTCGACTCGGAACGTCCGCGTCGAAATTGGGTGAGAATACTTTTACCCGCCAGAAAAAAATACTTAGTTTCATGCACCAGCGAAGGTCCAAGTCCGAGCGGCTGGGCTCCAACGACAGCACAACACTTGATCCCGAAATGGAAGAAGTAAGGGAAAGTGTTACAGGAAATGCACGCCACTCACGATCGCGGGGCGACCCAACCCGACCTGGTGCTCCTCGATCTCGACGGACAGACCTCTCGACTTTGCCAGAGAATCCCAACACTTCCGACTTTCTGCAAGACACTCCCTTCGAAGAGGATGAGGATTTGGAAGAGAGGGAGCCCAGCTCACCTTCCAGTAGTCAGCGAACGGTTCATTCTATTCCTCGGCCTATTGCTCCCCCACCTCTAAGACGTGCGGCAACCACAACTTCCAGACTCCAGAGGTCTCCGAATGACGGTTTCCTCATGGACCCGTCGTCGCCCACAGCTCCGACCCATTTCCGAACAACCTCGCTCTCGAACAGGCCTTCGGGTGGTACACGCCGTCGCAGGAATCAGGATGATGATGCTGAAGAAACATTGACTTTCGAGTCGGAGTTTGCCTCCAATACTGGAGAAAGAGGCGCTGCAAGTTCACAAGGTTCAACTCGACGACCGCCTTACTTGTCATCGTTTGGGAATACGCGTCAGTAGTCATTGGGCGAGCTAGAAATCACCCGCCATGGCGCATCAACCACATGTCAGCGTTGTTGGGGGTTGAGCATTTATCCATTCAGATACATTGTGTAACAATTTCGTTGTCGTCTTCTGCAAAGATAATGTGTACGTTGTAGTATTCTCAATGCAATCTCCATGTGCACGAACTTGAAAACGCGGCAGTTGTATTCGACCTCCATCTGTTCGCCTGACTCCAAGTCTTGTTTCACTGCTTGTTGAATGGGCGTAATCATCTGCCAACCGTGCTGAGTTCCATCATTCTTCCAAGACGGAGCTCAAAACCGACGAGGGTAGGGTGTACTCGAGGTTTGAGGTTATACCGACTCTGAGCTCGGCGATGGCGTGCTGTCAACCCCTGACATTCAAGTTCCGTGGCTGAAGTCGACGCAAAGTCGGGAAAGACGAAACTGACTGCATTGATTGTGGCTCGAACGTAGGGTGTCCCTCTCGATAACAAGCAATCGACAGAAACCTAATTCGATCCCACTACTTTCTAGCAACATCTCTGCCCCGACCTTCCCCTTCCCAACATTCTTCAGCCGCTCCTTCATCTTCAAAGAGAGCCTACAACTCGACGCCCAGTTGTAGGCGAACTAGTGTCGACAATAGTGGTAGGTTAAGAGGCATTATCCCTCCCTGCCTAACTGTCGAAAAAGGGGTGAAAGGCCTTGTTTGCCAGCTTGCCGGGTAGGCGTAACTCGATCCCCACAACCTCCGTCTTGCTCAACTTCTCCAGGAACTTGCTTCAACCGAGCTTGCCTTGAGCCCCTTCGTTGGCTACCCCACCGAGTTGTGGCGTACGATCCACGCAATGAACGGCATTACGCGCTCCTGCCTTAGCACGAACCGAGGGAGCCTGTAAAGCTGTCAACGTTCGATAACATGCAGTGGAGGGTGAGCAAAAGGTGTACCTTCAAGCAGTGATGATCACGACGAGCAACGAGCGCCCAAGTTCCTCAGGACCAAAGTCGATCTTTCGCAGTAGTAGCACTTGGACGTGAACGTTTCTTCAAACCCAAGAAGTCCGCAAGCGTTGACCCCTGACCCTGTTGTAATAAGTCGTCAACAGGTTGCTTAGCAAGGGTCACGATGTCAAGTTTGTTGCGGAGGGGGTGCGAGTGTTCTTTGTCGATGAACTCTGTTGAAACGGGGAGGGAAAGGAAGAAAATGCCACGTGATGTCAAGGGTTGGGTGGCTTGACGGTGTTGCTAGATTTGAGAGATTAGATATATACAGGGGGAGTGACCTGTAGAGGGAGAACATACCAAATGGCCCGTACCCGTGATACTGCAAGTCCTAGCAGCGTAGCGGTAAACTCAACGGACCGCGGTATGTGTGTAAGTCTTCTATGTACCACATCAAAGGAACATCCGCTGTATGGTCTCAAGTTCGTTATGCGACTGAGTGAGCCCTTCCTGGTGCATCTCCATCCGAATCTACAATAGACCCAGTTCTCCCTAAATCATTGTTCTTGACCAAGCTGCCTTTTGGCAAACAGCTTCTAAAACGTTCCCTGGATTCGAGATAGAAGCGCGGCGTCTCGCCCGGATAGTCAGGAGGCAGTTGTTGTGATGAAACTGACGCGGCCTACAAAGGAAATCTGAACTTTTGATGATGTAGAGAAGAGGATCAGAGAGCCTACATACCTCAAGTTAGTCGTAATTGCAAAGAACACCACAGCTCTTCAGCGCCACCGTGCACGTTGTACGTCAAGCACCCCCTTCTCCGCGTTTGCATCAACTTGAACGCGAACGTCGCTTGAATCTAGTCTCCAATCCAACAGGTCAGCTTGTAACACCCGAATGGTGGTCGGAAGATCGTTTAGTCTTGATTGAGGATTCCCAAGTCAATTCTACGGCCTGAGGACCAAGGGGGTGC
Organism: Laccaria amethystina LaAM-08-1; assembly: GCA_000827195.1. NCBI lineage: Eukaryota > Fungi > Basidiomycota > Agaricomycetes > Agaricales > Hydnangiaceae > Laccaria > Laccaria amethystina. Next base: position 48,594 of record KN838697.1, read on the forward strand.
CAGCTGTCGTTCCTCAGAGCTGTGGAAAGACGGGAAGAATATGGGAGAGGAGAAAAGAGCGCCGATAAGTATGTTGGGAAGGGCTATGTTGATTCTATCGCCTGCGAACTCGGGGGAGTGCCAGCTGTCAATTTTCATACATCTGAAAAGCGAGGACAAGGCGGGAAGACGACGAGAGAGGGGAAAGAAGGACCAGTATGTTGGGAAGGATGGCAAAAAAAAGTTGGGATTGAGATAATCGCAAGGAGGAGAGTGCGTCAAAGGAGTGGTGGACTCGGATCCGACTGCCGCCTATCGCCTGCATCTGCGCATCATACACATGCTCAAGTAGAACAGGCAACTCGAATACCCCGACCGTGCAGGTTCCAAGGTTGTAGTGGTCGTAGTGAGGTCAGCGTATGTGGAGGACGACGTGGCAAGCTCCACGGCACTGCAGTTGCGTGATAACGGATTTGCTGCCTCAAGTTGGTCGATGAGCTCGAATGCTGCAGTCATTAAGCTGACTTACCTTTCTATTCAGAGCTCCTCGGCGCTAATCCTGGACTAAGGCAACGGCATCAACGTGAAAAGGATTGTGGTAACATGAACCTGGTTAGACAAGACGGCGAGGGTAAGTCGTTCATTGCCTTGGAATGGACTTGAACAGTGTTGACTCACCGTGGCCGCGGTATCCAGAATGGTTTTTGACAGCTGACAACTATTATTGAAGCATCTGCGTAAGCTCGTGAACCAAGTGCTGGCCAGAGATGGTTGTTTGGGATGAAGATCGATGGTCACTGTGACACTTTGCAAGTAACGCCGTTGCACAACGCTCAGGCGAGGTCAAGGCAAGCTTTGCTCAAGAGACGGAAATATTTTTACAGGGACGACAAGGCGATTGGGACGAGAGACATCATGCAAGTGATTGAAGACTCGGAGGTACGCCATGCTCTTTGCAGTTCGAAATTCTTCAACTCACCGTTGCTCCGACATATCCTTATTAGTTAAAAACTGAACTAGCTTGTGGGCATTGCCGTGATTCCCAAGTTTTCTTCGTTGGCACGGCTTTGTCGGCGTCGTCCGTCTACCTTACTATGCGTAATGCGTGAAAAGGCGACAGAAGAGAGGTATCACCTAAGGTGAATATACAGTATGTATTGCTCGTCGTTTGCATAGATCTGACAATCAAAGCAATTCAGGCTCAAGCTCCCATGTTCAGCCCACTGCCTCCCTGACAACTCCCAGTTTTCCATTCCACTGTCGACCAGTATTTCAGGGCAAAGCTATTGCTTCCAGCATCCCGCCCCACCCTCCGTTCATCCGCTTCCAACTTATGACGTCGAATAGGAATGTCCAACCAACTCGCCTAGTATATTCAATGCGGAATTTCAGGGGCTCAGAGCGAGCAATACTCTTGACTTAGTGGTCTCCCATCCAACCGACAAACATGCGGGAATATATGGTCGCGCCGACGCACAATTAATGGTCCTAACGCATGCTGGTATTCCGAAAGACATGGGAAAGCCCAAGTCAGTCTTTATCCCTACGCTTTATCTTGCATTTGAAATTGATAGCCCCTTTTTCCGGCACTACAGACTTTACGGACAGCGCCGAATGGTTCTTCGACTATCGGGGAGCCAGCGAAGTTTGAAGTAGTGTGAGTGGAAGTTGGCCAGAGCATCATGGTGATGGGGAGTTGATTCTCGAGGCCCAAATCCTAGCGTAAAGTAAGTACCAGCGTGACCATTCACCAAGGGCTTCTTCTGATCTCGTTCGTACTCATAATAGACTTTTGTTCGGTACAACCCTCATGAATGAATCGTTCCAGCATGCAATAGAAGTATGGTTTAAGTCCTTGGGCCTCGCTTCTTCTATTCCTGTCTTTACTCAAAGTGTGAAGTCTCAGTGCCGAAGAACTTCAACCGCTCTAAATCTCAAATGGTTTGCCCGTATAATCCATGCGTCTCAAGACTTCTTGTATTTCAAATGTGAGGCTGGACGAAAAACGATGCCTGCACGGACAGTGAATGCCTCGAGTTACTTTTCCTTCTCATATCTGTGTACTTAACTTTTTTGATGTAGCGCTTTGAGTCTTTGAACGTGGAGTTGGTGGCAACGCTGAGGATCTGAAAAGCATAGTATAGACAAATGACTGAAGATTGTTATGGGTAGCGAGAGCAGTATCTCTGAGGGATGTGAGGGGGTTCGAATTCGTGGGTTACGTGAATTTGTTGCGAATCGAGTAAAGGTAGTCAAGAAGTGGCTTCTGTTTCTGCTCGGACCCCTCCTCCTACTTCAACTCCTGCCCCTGTTATTTTCCCAGCTCCTTTTCAGGCCTCTTTTCTTGTTGCAGCTTGCGCTGAGTAGAGAGTGTCTCTGAGCACTATTTAAAAGAATGATATTGATTTCACTTACCCACTGTATAAACATTTTAGGAGAGATACTCATATGAATGATTCCAAGAACCATCAGAAGTACTGACCGCCTAAAGCAAGAAGAAAATGCATGAGATAATGAACACTGCTGGTAATATGGTCACATACTTCCTGGAGAAATTCAAAAACTTTGTTATGGCTATGATGAGAAAAAGCTTACTATCTAAAAGAAGGGGGTATGTAGTAAAAATAGTAAGATAAAAGAGGTAACTCACTTTCTAAAAATTTAAGTAGAAAAATCATTGAACCACTTTGAAGGGGAAAAGAGTTGAAGAACATTTTCACCTTCTACATGTCATTTCAGATGAATGTGATTGACACCAATGAAAAAAGTTCACTCACCATCTGGTAATGAAGATTACCTTCTTCAAAGGGGAAAGAACATGTTTATAATTATACATACCTTCTGTAATTCAAATGAAAAATTAGAAGGGGAGAAGAAGCAGATAAAACTGTGATGACATCAACTCACGTCCTGATGTTAAGTTTTTTACATTCAGCATAAAATTTAATGAGAAGAAAAGAAAGCATTCACCTCCTAAAGAAGATGCAAATAAGATTAGAAAATATGCTGTATGAAAGTTTTACATACAGGCTAAATTGAGTTTTGAGCAGATATATCAGGAGATCATCAATGACTTTGACTCACAGGCTGACAGTGTCACAATTCAAAGATTTGTTAAATTAGCAACATTTAAGGCCAGCACAATGAATTCACTTGCCATCTTGATATATAGAATAAATGTAATCAGTGACCTTTTTGGAGAATCAAGTTGTGAGGCTACTTACAAACTAACTGAAGTCAGCAAATTTTAACAATGATACAGAGACACCACTCACTGCCTAGCATTTATTAAATGTAGTCATTGTCAGTAGCTAAAGGAGTACAAGACTATTTGCTTACAAACTAATGACATACATTATCAGCATCATGTTGGATGATTAAAAAACTATTTTACTTACCCGCTGTCATCAATATGGAAAAAGGCACAATAATAATCAGTAACCATTACAGAGGAGTGTCAGAGTCACCTTACATACTAGTCATTATAATGATCAGTGATCAGAATATCTCAGAACTCTATAAAATACTGCACTCACAGACTAGCAATCATCAAAGAATCCTATAATCAGAAGATATCTTAGTTCAAAAGAGTTATTTGACTTACAGACTAGTATTCATGGTCAACATGGTTGGTGATTGCATCAAAATGTATTGCTTGCTCACCATCTGGTTTGGTGAGGGGAAACATGTTCAAAGTCCATCTGAAAAGTGAATAAAATAAATTGCTCACAACCTGATATTTTTTAAGGAATAAAAAAACTCAGAAGCTATTGAAAACCAATTTATACTCACAGACTGGATTCATAAAAATGGACATGATCAGCTGCCCCTCTCTGAAAAATATAAGGCTCTTTTACTCACAACCTATCCCTTATAAGTGATATTTATCATCAGTAAACTTGGAAGGCCACTCACAAACTAGTCTCATTAGTGAAGAATCCCACAAAACCAGATAGAATTTTACATACCAACTTTGTGGTCATGAGGGGAAGTGTTGTGTTCATTAAACACAGTTCACTACTGTAAACTCCAAAACTCACGTTCTGAAAAAGGATTTATCAGAATATTGCCTACATTTATCAAGTCCACCTACCTTCTGCATCAAGTAATTTGACTGTCAAGGTGTGTGGATATAAGTTGAACAACATACATGCTAAACTCTAATCAGCTGATATTCAAGATGTACCATCAGATACCCACATCCTGTATAACAATTTTAGAATAAAGTCTTTTTATAGAAATACAATCTTACATTCTGGTGTACTCCTCATTAGTAAAAATATTTTAATTTAAACTTGAATAGAAAGATACCTCTGTCTTCTTGATTAAATTTGCCAGTTGTGGCATAAAAGACTCTTCCTAAGTCCAAGAATTAGGCTCAATAATTATTAATATCTTTTTGTGAACTACTGACCTTGAGATATGAGGAAACTACTTCCATACATCTGGTCTGGTCTTCAATTATTGTATCTTGATATACAACTGTATTGAACCAGGTATCTGTATCACTTGACAAAAATCTGGAGAGCAATGGGTTCAGTGATTCTTTGATAGACTGATCAAATAATGTTCCCCTGTTTTCTGTAGACATCCACACTTGTTCAAGATGCTGGAAGATGTTGGCACATGCATATTGCTGTGCCTCACTTTCAAAAATAACCCTAGATGGATTTTTGCTAATAATTCTCAAGCAAGCCTGAGATATAGAGTGGTGATGAATTTGGGGATCAATGAACCAATGAACAGCTCGAGACCCATCAGTTAGAAATTCTTGCAGAGAGGTGTGCAGAATTTGGACAGGTGTGTCATCATCCCCAGGGATAATAATGATGGACTGGATTTGCAGAAGATCTGCAGTAATGACCTGTGCAGGGATACCAAGGAGTTCTGACAGTGAAGTGATAGATAGAGGACTAATCAGAACTGTGATGGCAGCTAGAACTGTTTTGAAGGAATTGGTATCCTCCACCTCATCTAGGACTTGAAAGTAAAGAGGGTCAAGACCAGCATGAGCTGTCAATGCAGAATCAAGCATCTCCTTTGGAGTTCTCTTGCCATCCTTGATGAATCTAATCAGAGTAGCAGCAAAGATAAAAGACCCTGCACATTTGTTGACAAGAGCTTCATAGTCTCTTGGAGAGGGCCATTCTTCCCTATACAAGAGCCGTGATCTTTCTTGGCAAATGATAGAGAACTCTGATCTGAGATAGATATCAATATCATGGTTGCCAGTAGAAGCCTCCAGAGCCAATGGATGAATTGTAGCTTGAGCCATAGGACTTTCAAGCTTTGTACGAAGATGTTCTTCAATACGGCTAGTGATCAGAACTTGAAATAGGAGAGGTTGCCTGTGGTAATGATTTATGAGAATGGATATGAACTCTCCCATCAGCTCTTTGTCCTTGCACTCATCTAGACCATCAATAATGATGACATGGGGCTTATCAGGTAGCTGAAGTGACTGGAAAGTCTGACCAATCAACTTCTTGAACTGGAGTGAGAGTGTTTGATATAGAACTCCAGGTTCTTTGTGAAGAAGAGTTAGAAGCAAGGGTTTCAGAGCTGGGAAGTGATTAGATAGCTGGTAGGCAAGAGTGGGTATAAGCTGTGTGATTTTGCTGCGGCCCCCTGCTCCACGTAAGAAGAAGAAACTGGCAGCAAGAATGCCTCTTTCAGCACACTGCTCAGCAATGGTCTGAGCAAGAGCTGACTTCCCTAGCCCAGCTGGGGCCTTCAGCCAGCATATGTGTTTATTGGGGTTGATTGGTAGATCTGTAGGCTGTCAGAAATATAAAGGTCCTAATATTTAAACCCACCTTTTTGAGACACAAAAATTTGATTAGTTCCATCTGAAGCACCATCAGCTGTGCTTGGGTCAATCCAATACATGATATGTTTGATGAGCTGTATCCTGGTATCAGGATGGCACCTGGGTACATATCCACCCCGTTCCCAGGAAGCATCATGAACAGGATGGAGAAGCTGAGCAAGGACTAGAAATATCAGGAGTTGATTGAAGTCAAATTTTTGAAAATTTGATAAAGGTGCATACCATTTCCAGGTTTCTGACCAATGCTGATATTTCCAGCTGCATTATATACAGTTGTATCACGGATTTCGCCTTTAAAGTTGTGGAAGACAGATACTTCATGCACATCATTGACGGCTGTTGTAGAAATATGCAGGTCCAACGTTGTGTTCAATATGAATGAAAAAATGCACCTTCCGAAGCTTGAATCCTTGACGTAGTTCCTACGCGCCGGCAACAGCATCCTGAAGGTGCCTCCGATGCACTCTCCATCGCAAGAGGGCAAGCGTTTACTCAAAGTAGACCAAATAAAGATTTCCGCCCGCAGGAGGGCAGAGACTGGAAAGATTGAAGTAGTGTCACGATGGGTATGTGAGAGGATATCGCATTGCGCCAAGCGCACTATGGATTTGATCTCCGATTGAATGAGTGACAGGGAGAATGAGATACGTCATTCCTCAAATTTAAAATGATCCATTGTTGAGCGTGATGAAAGACGGTAACAAATAATATATCGGCTCCTAACGGTCTCCTTCTTCGAAGCTCCCTCAATTTCTGTGACAGAGATGAATGAATCTGCCAAAGAAAGTAGGCGGCATCGATAATTATTACATCAGGAAGTTGGGAGGTACCTAGCCGAACCTATGTGACCTACATAGGCCTATGTAGGCTGTGATAGCGGCTTTAGGCATCCTCCAGAGTTCCTGATGTAACAGGAGACCAACCGCGCTTACCAGGTTCCATCACCCCAACATCACCCCTCCCACATTCGGATTCGGCATCCCAGATGAACGACCAGCACTACCCTCCCTCCGCTGCATAGCACTCTTTATATTCCTTCCAGCAGCAGCACCACCAGTTTATTATGCGCGAATCAGTTGGTGTATCTCCTCCAGGCACTGAGTGTCGATTGAGCACGTTCATCGTATCCCTGCGGATCATGGTCGTCCTTCAATCTGTGCTCGACGTTCCTCCCACGAGGCAGTCAGACAGATTATCCTCCTTGTTAAAGGCGACGAATGTTTGATCTGGCGCGCGCCATCTCTCCTCTTCTTCATCCTCGACTAGTAACCCCTCCACTCCTGCAGAAAGCGAGCCAAACTCGCCCATGCCAACAACGGCGGTTCCGAAACCAGGGTGGTCGCGCTCAGCGAAGCCTATGAAGTCCTCTCTGACTCCGAACTCCGAGAAAGCTTCGACAGAGGGGAACGCCCTTTGAATCCAAGAGGCAACGATGTCGCGTGACTATCGCTCGTATCTCCAACATCCAGCGCTATCATCTGGAGATACCCCTCCTCACCGACATTCCCACACCAAGGACAGCCGCAATGTCGGTTACGGTCATCCATCTCATTCGTATGGATAAACTCCACGTCAGCACAGTGGATTATCTGGAGGCACCGATGCCTAAACATGTGAGAGGAGGGGAAGATACTGGTTTTCTTAGGGTGAGAACCATTTATTAACTTTCACGTACCAATCGGCAATGGTCAGAGGGAGCAGCGCGAAGGTGGCACGTGAAAGGCGGGGGGCTATATTTGAACCTAAATCAGTGTGGTCGCATGGGTGCTGGTGGCGAATAGAACGATTTCTAGGTGAACGTATGCACGAGTTGCTAAAGTTGTATGAAAGTGAAATTTTACCAAAGACATAACGAAACTCACAGATGGGAGAGCTAGCGCAATCACGATCGCTGATGCGACCTAAAGGTAAATATTACAAGATCGATGGCGCAATTGTCTCCAACGACGAGATTTCAAAGTGAAGGGCTCACTGGCATGATAGTGGTAAAACAGCCGCGCTTTTGTCCTAGCGTCCAAAGTGTCGGAGTACTGAGCGGTGCGCCGGGTTATAGGGTGACACAGACAGACCATTTGGCAGCACAAGGTCAAATGACGATGAAGTCAAAAACGTCAGTGTACTTATCCACAAGGCGCCATCAAAGAGCTTGAAATTTCCGCTCCGCTACAGGAAAGACTGGAAACAAAACTCACCATGACAATTGACGATTGTGAATCTATCGTAGAGTGAGCTGAGTCGAGTTCAATCACCAGTCCACCAACAGCAGTGCGACGTGGAGAGTTGTTTGGCAGTAGGCACTCAACGACACAACCAAAACAATTTGCACAGCCTTTAGTTCACCCCAGCTTCCACCTCCTGCACACAAAAGTTGTCGTTTTGATGCCATCGATTTGCTGAAATTCACTGCGTGCTATGACGGAAGTACGTACTAATTTAATTTTTCTTTATCCCAGACTCGTGCGCTCAAGACTCTCACAGCAACGCACAGCTTTTTACACCGATTTTTCCCAACTACGGCGCGTAATATGATTGCTCGAGTTGTAAAACGGCGGCTCCGCAAGTTGCAATGAAGATCAAGTTTCCAACCCTAGGTTTATTTTGGATCACATTTACTCCCAATGGTTGCCCATGAACCGATCAAGCACCGATCGCCAACAAGGTGAGTCGATCCTTCCAGCCTCTGATCTTCATCTCATTACATCTCGAATCTTCCAAATGACCCAAATTTTACCGTTCTGTGCTCCTGCAAACACTGCAAAGGCCACTTTTTACATTTTGAAGAAAAAAACACACTCACAGGGATGTACATGTAATCAAACAATGTCGGTGTATCTAGTAGCAAGCCGCGGCCGCAAAAAGCTATGGTCGATTGGGCGAAATTTGGAGGGCCAACTGTTTCCCGTTCAACTTCAAGGTACAGTAGCACTCAGAAGCTTCAAGTGACTGCAGCTTGAAGTTCACATTTTTTCCCTTGATTTAGCGCGGCCAGCCATGACTTTCGCAATCGAAGTTTCCCAAGATGGTAAGGAGATAAAAAATACAGGCCGCCCACAAAATTGGAAGGTTTCAGCTTGCTCCACTGCAGCTTAATTGGAAAGCCTTTCGACGCTACCGTTTTGGCAGGCTGAACGCAGTGGTGACTCTTTGTGACTCCACAACACAAACTACACACCGGTGCACAGCCCATCCAGCACAAAGGTGGGGCCATATCGCAAAGTTCCCGTAATCCCACTCGAAGAATTCCTTGCGGGCTGCGCAGCACTTGGCGTGCACCTACCTCTGCTTGAACAAGGTCAAGGCGACTCACAGTAACTCCGCTCATTTCAAGCAAACCCTATTCTTACAAACTACAGCTTGTACTACCCGCGATCAGCGCCGACCATTGTTTTGGATGAGCTGCTCTTCTGTACCTACTGCACTTCGTCCCTATATAAGGAGCAAGGGGCCATGTTGGCTAATGACGCGAAAGAACCTTTGAACCTCCATTTCGCACTCAAAATCGACGATGTCTTCTCAGAACAAACTAAATATCTTCATCACTGGCCCTACTGGTGCGTTTTATCGCATTTTCTAATATTTATGGTGTCAACATTTGCGCAGGGTACATTGGAGGCTCTGTTCTCGTCCGCCTCCTTCAGTACCCGGATTCCAACTGCTTCCAAATTTCGGCTCTGGTACATTCTTCGACTAAGGCAGAAAAGCTGAAGACACTGGGTATTCGGCCAGTGCTTGGGTCATACTCTGACCTAGACCTTCTTACAAGAGAGGCTGCTGAAGCAGACTTTGTGATCACTATGGTGTGTACCATGAAATAGAGTCCTTAACTATCCTCAGCCCTGAGCGCTACGTTCCCGAATTAGACTGATTCGGACGCATTACCCCCAGCCGCGGCTATCCTGGCTGGTATGAAGCAGCGACATGTGAAGACCGGCACCATCCCAAAACTGATCCACACCGTGAGGTTTCATGCAAACCGTCGTCTAACCCTAGCTAATCGCTTATCCAGTCTGGCGTTGGTTAGTAGATTTAAGTTTACCATAATCTTGACAAATGGTCTAACGTTGAAACAAAGCTTTCGTCATGGACAACGCAATGGGCATGCACGGCGATCATCCTGTCTATAGTGATCTGGACATAGATGCGATCGAAGCTGTGCCCGACACCCAATTCCATCGAAACGTGGACATTCCCATCATCGCGGCCGACAAGGAAGGATATCTAATGTCATATATTATAGCGCCAGGTAATATCCCCTCTCCTGTCCCGATTAAAATTCAACTGACAACTATACGAATCTATAGCAAACGTCTTCGGCACCCCCACCGGAGCTCTTGTTGATATGGGCATTCAGAACGAACACTCTTTCCAACTTCCTATCTTCTACAAAATTGCTATCTCCCGCAAGCAGGGAGGTTACATCGGCGCTGGGAAGAATATTTTACCAGCTGTTGATGTTAACGACAGTAGGCCTAGCTAATTATCAATTGGCGGTCTAATACTAAACCCTTATCACAGCCGCCGACCTTTTTTTGTTACTCTTCAACGCCATCCGCTCCAACCCCGAAAACGTCGCTCATGGTCGTGAAGGCATCTACTTCGCTGCAAATTGCGAGTACACCGGTTACGAAATTGCCAAAGCCATCTCCGAAGCCCTCGTTGACTTGGGCATTGGCTCAAGCCCCGAGGCGACTTCATTTACCAAAGCAGAACTGAAGCTCTATTTCAGGGTAAGTTTTCTTACTACATTCTGGCAAATGCTGGGCCGACTTGACCAGTGCCCTCATTGGATCTAGAATCTTTGGCCATTGCTTGCACCCACTTGTCGTCCGCGTGCTGATCGGTCTCGCGCACTTGGCTGGAAGCCTCATCATGGAAAGGACGCGCTGTTGGCCAGTGTCAAACCGGAGGTGGAATATTTTTTCTCTAAAGTCGGTGTCAACAAGTACACGAACTCCTGTCCTATCGCTTATAATAGTCGATTATAAGCAGTTTTTGGTCAGTTATTACGACTGTTCTCGCAGACCTCAATTAGTTTCCCTAAAGTATCATTTCCTCTTCTCATTATCTGGTGAATTGGCACGAAACGTCTTTCGGCAAAGTAGGGACGTAGAAGTGGTATGTTGGGAAATACAAGTCGCATTCAGAACGAAGTGAGTAATGATGATAGGTAAAGAGTAGTAGCGATCCGAACACGACAACTGACCCAGCATGGGCGTTCGTATATCAAGTTTACGCTCGAGAAAATCACTCCAACCCATCACAAAGATTTCGCAGCGATGCCTCGCTGCCCCTCCAAAGATGGATCATAGTTGCCTGCAATGCAATGAAGCCTTAAACTTCCAATGAGGAAAAGGAAGAGGAGCAGACACCATACCTCCAATCAGTCATGCTCACTGAGCGAAGAACGGACAATTCAGCACGACTGTACGGCGATGGTACGCGTCGTGAACACCTCCATTCTCCGTGTCCTCTTCAAATGAGACGTAAACATCCCTTGGCCTTGAACACGCCTACAGGCATCTAGCAGGGCCGTAAGACCTAGGTGGTCGTTGATAGGCTCTGACAAGAGGAGTCAAACTGTGGATAACAAAAGGAGCTCCGGGGGATGAATACCGTACCTTCATGGTTGATGATGAGATGCTTTGAGTTCGCATTAGGGCTGTGAGTGTCAGAAATGGAGACCCGCAACGGTACAAACGTTGCCATCTCGATGCAAGGAGAACCGTAAAGCGTCAATACATCCCCCACGCCCGAACAAGCAACGGAAGCTGGCGGAATTTCCACTTTTGAGGCCTTTCAAGCGTGTTTACTCCGTTATCCTTGCTATAAATGGGGACGTACTTTGTAAGAGTTGGGTAGGTTAGCATGCGTCTAGAGTCTGTTGATTTCCTTGTTAACTTCAAAAGGCGAACTGCTGTCTGCGATCTTTACATTACCGTCATAAGTGATTTTGTAGTCCTTAAGGCTAATCAGAAATCCCATACTCGCATAATAGTAGAACTGTCGATCGTGAATCAAACCCAAAATGCGAAGGTGCATGGTGGCGCCAATCAACGAAATGCAAGCCTTGATAAAACGCAGCCGGTCCAGGTTAGCGCTCTAAACTGGATAAACAGGTCAAACTCTTACCCCTGATAGACGGTTACGCGGGTTAGCCAATCGGGGTGTCTGAAACAACGGTGGGCATCAGGGCAGCCAAGCCTTACTGACGCGGCGTTGCTTGAAGATAACGAAAACCATCGGTTTCGTTCAACTTTCGGTGGTACAGTGATAGATTCGGAGCACAGTGTCCTTTGGTGCGAGAAATTCCCCCATTCCCCCGCTTCATTTCAAGTTCGTTTAAGAACACAAATCAGCAACTCTGCAGGGGATCACTCGTTCCACCTTGAAGAACTGTGGAAAGTTCAAGGAGGTCGAGCGCTGACGTGCTGCCCTGTTCCACCATCACCGCGAACACACAGAAGATAAGGAATTTGTGACAGACGCATGTCGAACAGACTCGGGACGCCAGAGTGGCTTGTAGAAGGTCCACTTTCGCAGACAGGAGCGCTTCCTAGCAATGACGTTGAGGGAGACGATGGTTACGTGGGTGAGGGTTCTGGAATTTTCAATGCAATGCTCCGAAAGTGTAGTTGAGTCAGCTGGAACCCTAAAACCAATATCAGACTCGGAAAAAACAGTAAAGGTGTGAAGAGCAGGGAAAGTTCTTTGGAGTTGGGAAGTAGGAAGAGGGGCCCTGAACCGTTTTAGGGATATCCAGGAGAGTAGGATACCGCAAGTTCTCCACTCATTATTTAGCTTCTGACGTTGTAGTAATTTACCTCGCGTCCAAGTTGGCGCCCAGAATCATGATAGAAAGGGCCTAGCAGTTGGGGGTAAACAGGTCCTGCGCGGAATCCATAACGTGTCACAGTCTGTAAGAGTTTAAAAGTGGAGTGCTCTAATGCAACGGAGGCTGAAACCTGCAGCCCTAGGCGAGATACTTTTCGTCTAGCTCTAGACGTAGCTCAGCGAAACGTGGGAGAGGGGAATTCCGTCAAGTGGAACAATTGTTGAGTCAATAACGGATAGCCGTTGCAGATCTGAAAACTTAAACACCGTGTCGAATCCTCGTGGGGACAGGGATTTCTCAGTATAGTAATTCAGGGCGACATGTTCAGAATTCGTCCTCTGGGGCCAGATCAAGAGTTAACTAGGGCTTCTACTTCCAGGGTTAGGGAGACGAGAGAAGGGACCTGGAGAGTGAAAGCCCATTCGGCAAGCATCGAGGAAGTAAGCGATGGTAGCATGGTTTTCCTCCGAAACGCTGACTTGCAAACAAATGGGAGGAACTATCGATTTGATCAAAACCACGGGTGGTGTCGTCACGGATGAGGGGGGAGTTGCGCTCTAATGACAGGACGAATCTTAGCGAAGGAATCCATGGACCATGGACTTAGCGAGTCTGAACAAAGTCTGAAGCCTGGTAGCCACGACTGCTAAGCTTTAAGGTGGTCAGTGTGGAGTATTTTGCAGCCAAGTAGGCACAAAAAAAAGCCACGAACGGATATTCAACTCCCTTCAGAGGGTTTGAGCATGAGAAAAATAACCAGAGTAAATGGTGGCATGACGAAAGCCAAATAGGCAAAGCGTTGTAAACAAATATCAAAGAAATGTCAGCAAATGATCAGTGACGTCAGATGACGTCACGTCCCCAACTCCTCCGTTCTTACATAAATACACCACCTCGATAGCCATTGCACACCCAACCATGCCAATCTCCCAAGAAACAGAAATACGCTCAGAAGAGCGCCGAAATACCCCAATCATTTATCCCGAAACTCAACAAACTCAAGTTGTCTTCGAGCCTGCTCCCCCAGCGGCAGCCACCCGTGCGGTTCCTCAGCAGCAAGGTGCGTCGCTTCATTCTTTTGTTTTTTTTTAGGAATTTAAAATTGTAATGGAACAGGTTTTACAGCCGAAACAAACACTGTCGAGGCGCCCAACGAACACCTGCAACACAGGGGCGTAATACCGCAGAGGAAGGTGTCGTTCAAGGAACGAGTCATCGGTGAGCTCCTCGACGCTTTGTTAACATTCGGCTCAAACGAACGTGTGCGATTTTAGGAGTCGCGCAGGTGTGTAGTATTTCTTATGGAGAGTGCGGAGTGTTAACCAACTTCGGCGGTAGAAAACTCGGGGAACGGTATGTCTCCTCCCTTCTTCTAAATAATGTTAATGACATGATCAATGGGATACAGGTACTTGGAAAGGTTTGCTTTTATATGTACAATTGACTTAGATGAAGCTAATTTTAACAACGTTTCGCCAGCCCGGACTCAAGGAACACGGAGAGGCGATTCTCGCAGGAAAGACCACGCATGAGCAGGATCGGGCATTATGATGCTGAGGGACGAGTGGGGAATTGTAATGTTATTGAGGTGGAAGAGTGGTAGCTTTATCTAATGATTCTATTTCTTTTCCTTGTCCATCATGTAGTGTACTGGAGCTTTAATCACGGAACTTTCCCTCAGAATTCGAGAAATTATCAGAAATGTGAAAAACGGTAGGTATATTCACTCCATGAGTAATTAGGGTGTTAGTTATACCCCCACGATCTGTTCCGCGTCCCACCTCTCTCCGTATTCTCTCGGAATCCACTCTTGAATTAAAAAGAGCGCGTTACACATCTTTGTCAGAAGGAAGGTTGGATGGCCGTCCCGCGCAGGGGGGAGCCCCGCAAGCACGGTGCGAGAAGAGGAGGGTATAAGAGCAATGAATTTTCCAGTTGTTAGTGTGATGGTGGGAGGGAAATGAAAGGTATGTCACAGAGTGCGATGAAGGACTTTCCGTATGTACTCCAGCCCGCCCAACTTATTTTCTTTCTGAGCGAACTAGGTGACGAATCGATACTTTTGAAGGTTCAGAAGGAGACAGGAGACCTTTCCCGGAGTCTGGCGGTTTGAGACGAGGCCTGACACTATTCTTCAGCTACATTCCGTTTCGGATGCTGAGAAGAAGGAAATCCACGAGCACCAGCCAACCGACCAGGGAGACTTGAGTGTAAAACGAACCTCATCCCCAATACTTGTCCCTCAACGCCTGTCTCCCCAGCGGTAGTAGTCACCATACCATTCAGACAGGGTTTTCTCCTATCCACGCAGGCTGAACGCTACCAACGTCCTTCGTTCCAGAACGGCATCCCCAACGACTAATTCCGGAGAGCATTTTGTTATTACTGGAAAGTTTACAGTCAGGTTTCGTTTCAAGTTGGTGGTACTTGTGAGTACTGAGGCGAAGTGAGGGCAAGAACCGGGTGTAAACTGGAGCTCGAAGGGCTCTTTGGGGTGACATCTGTGTCGACGTTGGCCGGGGGCCTCAAGGTCTCTAAGAGTCTGGACCCCACAGTGAATCCGGTCAGGGAAGGATAGATGCGTAGCGCTGGTAGATGTACGATGACGTGCCTTGCTCATCGATAGACGAACCTTGTGGGTCCGAATTGAGCGTCTCAGTTAGAAGTTTGGAACTTCTATCGTAAGACGGAACAACACTGGAGGCTGCTCTAGTGCTACTCTGCAACAACGACAACTCCAGGGAGCGTACCGGGAGGTACGTACGAAACCAGGTCAACGACTCGGCGAGTTCACTTATGATGGGTAGCAGAATATCAGTCGTCGCCCTTCATACATGCATTTAATTATAAGAAGCGGACTCACCGTAATGGGGTCAATCGAAGAGCATAACTTGTAACGACAACGACCGTACGCCCATCGTCAAGTACTAGTAATTGGCACCGATTTGCCCTGATTTGCCTCGGATGAAGTTACAAAATGTCTCCGATGGTAACATCGAAAGAGAGTCGCCGCTGTATAAACTCAACCTCAACGTAACGACAAAACAGCGGGGTCGGTGTGGAGACCTGACGACAAAGTGTTCATGAGCGTTGCCAAACCATGGCACCACGAAAATTCACCCTGGCCTCGGGCACAGATCCGTCCGTATCGAACATGGATCGGGAGACGTGCAAGGGAGATATGTAGGTGACGGATCAAGGGCTCGGAATCTCTGTGCATCGTAAGACGGATGCACAACACGAGTTACGATGCAACCGTAATTGCCTGCCACGCCGAACGCCGATTCTAAAAGTCGATTGAAGGTGCTAAGTAGATGGCCACTGGTACTTGTACATGGTGGCTGTGGAGTTTGGATGCGCTGTTGATCCCCTAAGGCTTAAGGAAACTTCAACTTCAAGTCCCCAGCGTAATTAAGATGCATTGGTATACCGTTGTACTTCTGAGCGCCGCTCCGTCTTCTAATTTTCTGGTCTTGTGCTTTTGCTCAGTTGCGTGGTGGTCGATGTGAACGATGATCATTTAAATTATGTAATCCACAGGTCAAACGGCCGGCCCGGGACTTGCCCGCAACATTTTTTGGCGATGTCGGATCAAGGCACTTATAACTCCGACGAGCCCAGCGCGCGCTTATATCCGTATTCTCACCAGCCATCAATGGATGAATCGCCTTCATCGTTGTTAAAGTCAAGGATTCCCAAAAAGACCATCATCTTTGACCAAAACTTGTGAGAATCTATTGTATATATGTCTAAGTTTGAACACCATCGTCCACCTTGCAGATTCACTCATGATGAGGAATCTCGAATTCACGACCTTCATTGTCCTCTTCGAAAGGGAATCATTTATTATCGTCGGGCCGGTGCAATATTCGAGCACAACATCCATTCATCTGGAAAACATGAGGTTGATTTACATACCACTCATTGAGAAAGTCATATCAACTCACTATGCCTTCAAGCCACGAATCGTTGTCCCAAAACATCCGTCGCGGCGTTTAGCAGAAATTTCATTCGCCCTTATCAAAGGCAATCGGATGCTACTATTCGCAAAGTACTTGGAAAAGACAACTCTCAGGTCCTATCTACCCCATCTACACCTATCTATCCACGAAATCCGCTCCGATAATCGTGTTGGTCTCGCTTTGTGGTCTTTCAACGGTATCGTTGATGGTCACTTCAATATTTATAATTTGCAGCTGATAAAATCCACCGAAAATGCTTTGGGAATCACTTTGGGGGAGCGCTTTGACAACCATTGGAAGCTGTTCGACATCTCTACTACTGAAACTGACGCCTCGAATAATGTTCCTCTAATTGAGTCTGGGAGAATAGATTTTGATCTAAAGCTCAAGTCGAACTCGGCGCACGGGAATACTTTCGGTTTGTCCGAAATTTCATGCAGTCGTGTTGAACTTGCTCTAATGTGTTCTCCAAGTACTGTCCCCTGACAGGCGCATTCTCCTAAACATATATTTGAAGGAAGGACCACACAACCAAACGATTGACGTTCACTATTCGGATTCTGGTGGCACAAGCTTTTCCCTCGTTACCCGCATGTCCATTCCCACTCTCAGCATCCCAGGAACATCTCCTTCCCTCCAGGCACCCGAACTTGCATTTTCTGCCGATGGGTCCAAGTTTGCTATGGCTATCGCTCGCGGCAGAGTGTCTGTTTGGGATACCCGAAGCAAAGTTCCTTTAAAGACATTTATGGAAGTGCCTAAGCCCAACAATAATGACCGAAGTTTACCATTTCTTCAATTCAGCAGTGGGAAATTAGGAAAAGAAGCTCTGGTATTTGTAGAGGTATGTCTGATGTTCACATTCTGATATCCGTACCTTTCAAATAGGTGGTCTGAATCCTTAGCGCAATATTTACTCCCTTCTTGACATCATCCATGTGATCGATGCGACGTCGTTCGAGACGGAAGAAACTTTTCCCTTAAAGCTAGAATGGCTCGACAAAGTTGGAATGTTCATAGGAGTGCAGTCGCTTTTCTTTGATCCAAGCGGGGGAACCCTGTATGCGGAACTTGCTGGAACGCTCTACAAGTGGGACTTGCGGAAGAATAAGAATGGTCCCGAATGGTGGATCGGGGACTAGTGGGATGCGCGCCTGGACAAAAATACTTTTTATTACGCCAGTTGTCATTCATTAGAATAACTAACGAGTGTTTAAGTAAAAGAAGCCTGAAGGAGGAGAAACCGAAATTGGATTAATCCCAGCTTAGGTACCGGCAAAGAAACCAAGATCAAGCGAACAAAAACTGAGCGTGGGCAGTGTGTTGAACAAACCAAGTTTGTGCCAGAAGAAGGGGAGGAAGCCCTTTGCGTTGAAGGTGTAGAAACCCGCTGTCGCGGAGGAATCACGGGCGCAGGTACGATGCGAGGATGAGGAGGCAGATTGAGGCCGTTGAAGTCTACGCGGGAAAAGGGGTGGGCGCACACCTCACGCAGTCACATAGTAAGTACACCGACAAGGCCCTGATGTCAGTGGGGATCTAGGAACCGGGATTCGCGTTGCACCCGCGATGTTGAAGGAACTCTTCCCTTGGTAAAGCAAGGTAGGCGGAGCGTTGATCACAGAATAACAAGAAGTTTGAGCTGAGTGCATTGAGAAAGGCGAGCCTGTTCCAGAACGCGAAAGGGCTGCTACCAAGAACGTGCGAAAGGTGATTGCGAAGAGTACCATCGTGAACGGAATTGGTGTGGACACGAGGATAGACAGACCAACGGACCTAACTGCGGGTGGATGAGAGCGGGGAAAGCCAAGTGACGAATGAGTGGGCGACCGAAGTCTCAACAACGAGAGGACACGACCGGCTGGTAATAAGACAAGAGTGTTCCCCTCGACGAGAAAATGAAGAGCCTATCGCGGATCTAGTAGGTTATCAGCTGTGCAGCCAGAGACGGGCACGCAAAATGGCAAGCTCTTCCCTCGTACCGGGCCCATCTCCAAAAACCCGCTTAAACCCAACCACCTGCCTCCTTTCCGCTTGAACAAAGCACGCTTCGAAGCAGCTTCTGGTGGGCTATTAAATTCTGATCGGAGGCGAGTGAGAGGCGCTAGTACCCGTGTGCCCCCTTTTGCGAGTGGCGGGACAAGTTGAAGGAGGACTGGGGGATGGTGGCGGCGGGTGAGAGAGAGAACCTCGAAGCAAAAGCGGCATAAGTAGCCTACTGCGAGACTAGCTAGAGCCAGGGGACATGGCAGGCTTTCCAAAACCTTCAGGTGTTTTTGCAAGACAATAACATGAACGCGGAGTTGATGATGGCATGACTGTAAGTTTCGAACGATCCTTTGCAGGCTTTGGCGAAACTGTTCGTAAATAATGAGCGTAAATCCATGGTGAACCAAAAAGTGTTTGTGAACGAACTTTTAGAGCATTGAACTAGGCTTGAAATATGTTCAAGTAAGGGAATAGCGAGAGATATAAAGATGGCTATGATAGTTAGCAACAATTTGCTACTCCGAATCGAACGGAAATCAAATTCTCTTTCACTAACGTCCACCAGCAACGTCCATCAACCAACTCACCTTACCACACCGTCTAGTACTACAAACTCTCGGAAAACTCAAGGTAGCGAAGGACGACATTATGGCCATACTTGCGCGCGTTTCACTGGGAGCATGGATGTCAACCTTCGAAGACGGTCCCTGGTATGTGTTTCTTCTACCATCCGCATCATTGACTCTATTACGATGTCTTCTCTCGTCAAGCCCGGGGACCCGCTGATGTATAAAGGGAAGACGCCCTAGCAAAACGTTAGGAATCATGTTCACTCAACACCAACTCGATAACATTCCCTACTCAACACGGTTTTCGGAGAGGGTATGTATGTATGTAGGTCATTTTCAACACCACTATTCTCCGAAGCAAGCTAACCCACCACCTTTGAGACAGGACATGAATTAATTAACTGCCTAACGACCACATACCTCAATTGCTACGTAGAACGACCCCGTATTCATCTACACCCTCACCAACTCGATGCGGAAGCCAGCGCCGATCTGTGCCTCTACCGCGTCTGCATCTTTTCCATCCCTGGCTCTCCGTCCTTCACTCATAAGGCTGAAGACAGGACAAGAACGTGTACATTCAAGTCGGGTGATACTCCCATCTTGCCTTGTGAGGAGAGGTACGCTACGGCCTCCTGGGCCAACTCAACCCCTCCCGAAACAACTGACGGCAGAAGGAGGCAGAAGACACTTGCGAAAAAGTATGGACATGTACGTCACGGTCCCTTAGCTTTTCGGACGGTTTTGAATCAGCTTCCTCTTGGTAGCGTGCCAAATTTGATTTCTACAATTCCTTGGCGGATCATATAGGTACTTTGTGTTCTTCAGGCGATACGGGATAGCTTTGTGAGCATGTTTCACTGCTTTTAAGTTGAATTCTCAGTCTGCCACCTTTAGATGCTTGCACTGCAACAGTGCGTGTGTCATGCGTCTGGCGTCATATCGCTCTTTACTGTACATTCGGGACGCATTATCCCAGCGTGTGGATTTGACAAAACTGGCGAAATACGGGAAGTTGGGTCCAGATTGGATTTTATCATGGGTAAGATGACAGTACGTGTTTGTTTTTTTATTGGAATACGTGCTTTGCTGATTTGGAGGTATAGATATGAGAGCTCAAGATCGCGCATGTGTGCTGAACGCGAAGGCGGGCGCGTCGTTCGTTATGATGTGTACAGGGTTACATAATGAGGCAGGGCGACGAGGAAGACATTCAATCGATGAGGTTGCCGTGAAGGGGTATAGCTGGGGGGCGGATGGGGAAAAGATGAAGGTGAAGGCTTCGGGCGGGGTGAGGACTCTTGAGGCGTGTCTGGAGATGCTCAAAGTGTGTGCAGGGACGATTGGAATATGAGTATTTTGCTTCTTGACAGCTTCCCTTCGCTGTGGATTTTTACTCGAAAGGACTAACCTTGCGTTGGGTCTGATGCAACCGTTTGGGACACCTGGCCCCTTTCTCACCGCATTGAGTCTCCTATTATGACTTTAGTGAGGTCACTAACTAGCGATGCCGGAAATTACTCACTTTTAGAATAGGAAATATGGCTTGCGGTGCTACCTCGGAAACCTACTCTTCATAAAGCTACCCGTGGTATACTAGCCCTCGATATCGCGGGGTGCCCGCAAAAAGGTCCTCCACCCGGCATTGTATGGGCTGACTCTGGTATCGAAGACGAAGATCTAGAATCGTTATGCGACACCACACCGGTCGTCGCCACAACCCATACAACCATTTACACAACGGCGCATACAGTCGTTAGTAGTAGTTTAAACGGTGCTACAACGTGGAGCACAACGATGACCACACGACATAGGAGAGCACTGCGTCGTAATTCCTTCTCTCACTCATGTGTGACTTCAAGGAGGGTAGCGACGGTGAAGTTCAGGTTTTAGTGGACGATAATATTTATATCACCGTAACTCATTCGTCAGGTTCCGTCCGATTACCGAATATCATTCAAACGCCAGTCCTGACTTGAAGCAAGTGGAATAGTTCTACGTACAAACTATCAAGCACAGAAATTTAACGGAAACGAGAGACTAATAACTAGGGCCAGCTAGAAACTGCAGTGCCCCACGGGACATCAGAAATTAGCCCCAAAAATCCGAAGAAAGTTCTTAGGATAAGAAGATATGACATCCAATCCTCTTGTTAGAGCCATCTCGCCAGTGCTCTTTTGCGCTGCGTTCCTAGCGCGCCTTGTTGAAATAAGATGCTGGTGATACATGTGGCGATCACGGACTAGGGCGTTTGCACCAGATACCACATCGGTCACTACATCCGAGTACGTTGTGTGGAAAGCAGTTGTGGCTTTAACAGCGAATTTAGAGATCCAATTTGAGTCTTCCGTGACAAGTTTAGCAGCCTCGTCCATATAATTTTCCGCCGCGCTTTGAATCTCCTTTGATGACCAGTAGACTAGAAAATAAAACCGTAACAGGGTCAATCTACTAAGTTTCTCATTCGGTGAAAAGTCGAGAAAAAACACTTACTGATTACGAAAATGTTCGCAACCTTGACTCCCTTAAAAGCATCCCGATCTTCAAGAAAATCACCTTCTCCCTTGAACCGATCATCTCCCTCCAGCAATATCTCGACATATCGATATCCGTCCCTGGACAGGCAATGAGTATCGATTTCGACAATGTGTCATATACCCTATACACACAAATCTTTGGCGGGATTCCTAATTTCGTCTTCAACTTGCCTCAAATCGGAGTTAAGAGGAAGTTCAATTGAGTGGCGGATCGGAGGATCGGACCTTTCAAGGGGGAAAAAAGCATGAGCCAAGTTTTGAATTCCAATGAAAAAACAGTAATCGAGAACTAATCTAAAGACGCCGTTAGATTTATCATACTCTTTCATGTCTTCTCCCCTAAAAACCATTAGAAAAGTGTTATTCCCAAGTCAGAACGAAGTCTGACCAAAGACTCACCAACAGATACCAACAAATCTGCTCATGTTGACGTTTGCGACGATGGATATGTGGGCGGTGCTGAGGAAAACCGACTCACTGTACCTTTCTTTTATCTGGCTGTAACGTAAAGGAAATGTGGTATAGATGAGGCCAGTGAACGCAGTCCATGAGGTTGACATCAGACTTCACTAGCGCTTCCGAGATCTATTATTAGAAAGCACTTGCCGTTGTACAACAGAACATCGTTATACTTAATTGCAGACATCACTGAAAATTCCTCGAGGCTCAGATGAGGATTCCTGGAGGTTCAAATAAGGGTGGCGTTCACCTTCACTCTTTACAGATATTACGATCGATCGTTAGTACTTTATTGCTTTTCTCCTGATTTAGTCTGTCCTTCGTACGTGCCCCCATCACTCGCGAAGTCGATTACAAGAGGTGGCCTTGAGGCTACCTCCCATTTTCGACGTGTTCTGATAATCATTGACCTATCAAGTTAGTCTCATGTGAATACGTTCGACCATACATTTCGACGCACATACTGACAATAGCTGCTTCGATGGCGTCGCGGTCTTGCGAGGAATGACGATGTGATCGATGACAAGGGATGGATACGCTTTGTGGAAACAGACGCAGCGCAATCTATTTGAAAAAGAATGAGGCATAGATGAGGCCAGTGAACGGAGTCCATGAGGGTAACATCAGTCAGACTCCACTAGCGCTTCTGACGGCTATTACATATTAGAAAGCTCTTGCCGTTGTACAACAGAACATCGTTGTAATTGCAGACATCACCGAAAATTTCTAGAGGCTCACATGAAGAATCCTGGAGGTTCAACCGAGGATGGACTTTTCTTCTGATCTATCTTTGGATCGACGTCACCCTTGAAACCCTCCAGAAAACCGTCCTTCGTACATGGCCCCCTACAATTTTTGGTGCCAACCACTCGCGGAGTCGATTACAAGAGGTAGCCTTGAGGCTATCTCCCATTTTTGACGTGTTCTGAAAATCATTAACACACCGGGTTAGCCTCTTGTGAAGACGTTTTTCGGCGGACATACTTACAATACTTGCTTCGATGGCGTCACGGTCTTGCGAGGGATAACGATGCACATGATCGATGACAAGCGGTGGACGCGCGTTCTGGAAACAGAGGAGAGGTTACTGCATTCTGAGCGCTCCAACAGTGAAATCCGTTTGAAAAAGAAATGGAGAAGTCGAGCAAGCTTCCATCTGAATCGCCGGAGGTTCTCCTCCGCTGGTGGAGACTGATGCGGGCTTTCTCATCCTTGGCGACAGACGTCGTCCTCTCGTTGTTGATCGTCCTCTCGTTGTGCACGCCTCATCGGCAGGCGACAGGTCATCCCTCTCACCAACCGCATCACCACGATCCATTTCCTCCTCCTCCGCTTCTTCTTCTTCACCACCATCACCACTCCGATGGATCCTGGCTCCCCAGTCCATATCTGCGGGATCCACATCTGATCGGCATGAGTCACCGCCTTTTGCTGATCAGCAGGTGCGAGAATTAGTAGCCCATAGTCCGGCTACTCCTGCAAATTGAGGTGCTGAGCGAGGAAATGAGCGGCTGGGGGATCTCGGTTGTTGGATCAATCCAACTCGAATACAACGCGCAACGCATCGCAATCGACGGTCAAACCACAGAGCACAGTCGAACTTCCTCGACCAGTTCGGGGTCATTGTTTCGCCAAACAATAGGGTATCAAGAAATTCTGCAGAAATAAGAGTTTCATCAGCCAAAGCTCGAACATGAACGTGAAACATTGTACGTACTAACATTGAGTCCTCGAGACGTAGCAACCAAAGGAGAGGTGCCGTCGGATTAAATAACGAGTGCCGTCCGATGACCACGACTGTCGCTGCAACCCCAAACCAGGACACCTGGACGCTCAACAACCGGGGGTTTGAGACTGGGTGATGGGGTATTGTTGGCTCTCACACCTTTGAAGTTCTTCGTCCGATTGGCGGTTCCCGGTTTCGTAAACCCACCTGCACCTTCTGATTGCCAGTTCGCCCATTGCGGCAGCTGTGGAGAGTGATTCAGCTCCAGTGAGAACGACGAAAAGGCGGGAATAATACTTACTTGTAGTATTTGGGCGGTGTGCGGTTTGTGATGCGAGGAGTTCTTGGTACTTCGGGGAAGTGCGAGTGAAGGGAGAGCAGAGATGAGATAGCAAAAAGGTTTAGAGAGGTTCTATGACCACGTCATGAAGCATAAGAGCCGCGAAATAGTAAAAGGAGAAAGTGAACACATACCACGGATGATGACATTGGAAACAACAACCAATTCAACTTCGAGTGGACTGCGACTTTTTGCACTGCTCATAACAGTAGAAGACAGCTCTGCCATTCGACGTAAGGCGAGGGTGCCTGGTAGAGCGCAGAAAACATTGACTCGGAGACCAGATCGGGCGAGTCAGCGAAAAGACTGTGTGAGTGCAAACGTCTAAATCGAGAGAGATAACGCGAGTATTGGTGGTCGTACTGGGCGGAAGTCAGAGCTCCGGTAGATCGCGTCGGGTATGCAGTTCAACATCCTCCCGCGAAATGCCGCGTCAACAAATATGCTCCGACGGAAACTTCACTTTCAATGTTTTTCTTCGAAGTTCGTGCACTGTATCTCTTGTGAGATTATTTCAAGTCTGCTGCATGATTTACGACAGCTATGAACCGGGACAAGATGTACAAGGCTACGAAAGTTCCTTGAGCTTTCAGATTCAAAACTCTGAACGCGCACGACTCCGTCCGATGCGAAGCTACAACCACCTTGGCAAACTAAATTTCAACACTGTCAACCTTGAGCTTGAGCCTCTGCCGGTCATGCCCAGATTCTACCTGTTAACCTCCTCAGCTGGGTGAATACAACGGCGGCATCTCCACAACCCTCTCCCCCCCCTGCCTGGGCATCCGGATCCCACTATCCTCATGCAACACCACCCTCAACCCGCGTCCAACCATCGCATGGCTAGACAACCCACCGACAGGTGTGTCAGCCGACGATGATAACATCTGCATCGACGAGGGCGTCTGCGTAGTGATTGAGACCAAGCTCGTTGCCTCCACTTGCTTCATAGATGGAGATGCAAGCGGCCCACCAGACGAAGTCGGTTCGTTACTACTTTGCAGCTGCGCAGAATTCTGTGGCGCTGTGGAGGGGATCGGGAAGGGTTCTATGGGGGAGGAGGGGAGGAATGGTGAATGCTCCGCACTCGTTAGTGAAAAATCTGATGAAACGCTTCGGAACCACACTCCTCTCTTTCGGCGGGATTTGCAAAACCATATCAAGCCCACAACAACGAAAGCGACCAGCACCAAAAAACCTACAACACCTCCTACGATTGGCCCGATCATCACCGTTGACCTTCCGTTGGCGCTATTGGAACTGGTTGAGCTGGATATCGCAGATGTGGTTAATGTGCCAGATCCGCCAGAGTTGGACGCCGGGACGCTAGACCTAGATGCACTGGATGTCGCTGCTGAGGATAAGGCGCCTGTTGTGGTGGTAGATCTGGTCGGCGTGGAGCTCAATTTTGATAAAACCTACGATAAACCGAGTAACGAAAGTAGGTGGTATAGCTGGAAGGGTGGGACATACGGCGGGTATCAATCCAGAAACATCATAACCATCATTTGGACTCACGCCAGGACTAGTCACGCCATAACCATCGTTTGGACTCACGCCAGTACCAGTCGTGATCGCTGGAATCACACTGTCGGGGCAGGTCTGTTCAACGCAGATTGCAAGGCTGTCGATGCAGACCTGGTTTTTGAGAATGCAGGTGTAGTCGCTTGCTGAGCAGCCGCCTAAGTCAATAGAACTGATACATGCAATAAGACAATCTGGTTCACAAAAGGACGGTTAACAAGATAAACACGGGTGGCAAAGTAAAACGAAATACCAGAGAGGTTCTCACGGCGGAAGAGAATGTGTGCCAAGAGTGACGCATAAGATGGGCTCTCTTCAAGGGAGTCATGGAGCTGAAATCCAGTCTAGGTTTAGCACGACAAGCCTATTGTCCAGTCAAGCAGCAACCCATACCCCGGTGTAACTGCCGTCGCCACTCATCGATGTGGTGGGGTTGCTTAACCTAGGTCGGTCATGAAGAGTCTCAAACGGTTGAGCGCCAATGTTCACCTCGTTTCTGTGTGATTCAAACCGATGGCAGATAAGAGATCTGCGATAGACGAACGTTTAATAAACTCGGACACCGGCGTGGCTCGGGTTATGCGAGAAATTCCAAAACCAGGCGATACATAGAATGAGTGCTATAAGCGGATCAGTTGTATTAAAGTCCTCGACATGGTGTTTCAGACTTCCTGACCCGTGCCGCTCAAGAAGCTCAGGAGCTGTGAGGTTCGCACGGGCGAATGTGAAACATGGTCCAAACGATAATGGGGAAGTAGGGACCGAGAACGCGGCGGAGAGATGGCTGGAAGATACCGAGGAACCAGATAAGTGTCTATTCCCTGAGAAAGATCAAAGATTGGATAAGGTATAGGTGCACCGAGAAAGCGTGGCTTTCCTCGGTCATCGTGGGCATGGTGACTGTGTGGGACGCAACCTTCCGCATGAGTTGGGGGATGAAGGATGCAACTTTGAATCTGAAGACGGACTTGTAACCGACTTTTGGATCAATACCAGTCATGAAGAGTTCAGGTCGAGGAAACGACTTACGCTGGGTTTGACACATCGCTAAGAATAGATTCGACGAAGAAAAGACATCCCAGCAACAACCTAAGTGAGACGAAATGGGAAGTCGCTTGCAAGAGGAATGTGGCAGCGCAAATGACAAAGGCACTGCTGCCTTTCGAGCACCCCCGCCCCCAGGATTGTTTAAGATCTTCGTAGGCTGGCGTTGGTCCACGTTAAATTGGCGGGAGAGAGGTGAGGGCTATGGGCTCATTATCGATCGATCAACCGATAGAGTCAAGATACAGTAGGACGGCGCTGGGGATGGATGTTCCTGTTGTAAAGTTGTTGATGATCGTTTGATAGATGGGCGTCATCCCCAAGCTATCTAGCTAGATGTTGAACGTTGAACCCCTGCTTAACAGATTTGTTAACTTGATTCGCTTCAGGACCCCATCTCAACAAACTCACCGTGTCGCATCTCGCAGATATCAACTCAGCACCACTCCTTGCCGCCAGAGCCGACGTTATTGGTGAATTTCATAGCCGAAAAAGATCCGGAAATGTTTAATTTATTAAAATGGCACATCAGTTCCACGTATTAAAGGCATACACGTCGTGAACGTACCTGGCAATCGCCAGCAAGTTGCCTTCTCACTCATCCACCCCATCCACCAAGTAAATTCGGGTCCTTGCGGCTGTAGCATCGCAAATTCGCGGTGATCTAGAACAAAAACTATGTTAGCCACAATAAGCCCAAGATCTTTCGAGACAAGTTCACCAATGGACTAAAAGTTCAATATGACTGTGGTGGCGGCATTGACGGCTCTCGTCGCAGTCCTCTCCCGACACCTCTGGAGCAAAATGTCTTTCTGCCATCGTTCACTTAGAAAACTGGGTCTCTAGATGTGTTGTTCTAGCTGAAGAAGACCGATGGCTGTTCGTCTGGTAGGCGTGCAAGAGCATAGTTGTCTGGCATTACCTAATCAACCATAGCTGTCGGACGTCCGACCACGACGTCTCGATAAACGCTTGGGATCGGACGTCGGACGCGTGAGCAGCCTGAAGCCTCGCAAGGTAATCTGACATAGAAGGACAAGCGCGAAGGCACTGGTTTCCTTTTGCGAGGAACATTTGCCTCATGCCTTCCCACTCTCATGGGAAACACCTCTCTGAGCGGGGATTCAACGCACACGAGACCCACAGCCCGCATAGCCTCCTACAAGTTGCCTCATGTGCACCCTTCATTATCGCTGTCAAAATGACTGTTCCAGCGCTCGTCATTCTTGGATATTTCACAGGTCCCTCTCCCGATAAGTTCCCAACTTTCAGGACAATCTCCAAGTCTCCGACTTCTGTTCCAATGCCCACGAAGACGCCCTTGTTGCTCTCTGCCAGAATTTATCTTCTGCGATTTGTGGTTCTATTATCCATAGCCTCATTGTTACTCCTCTTCTCTGGCCCACTTCTTTGGAAATACAAAACCTTCTCAGATCCTTATGCTCAGCATTGGTTTGCACTGGGCGGGGTCAGTTTTATTTTAGTTCACCACCTTCTCTTGTAAGTCTCAAATGTATTTGGTCTACTATCCTCATTTTTTGTAGGTCATTCAATGTGGACCCATTTTATGGAATTTTCGACCTTCCAGTTCTGCTGCTTGAAGTAGCAGGTATGCAGTCACCTCACTACCAATGAGCAGCAACCCTCACTTGACTTATCATATTAGGTATTGGGTATTATATTCCATTCATCACTAAATCCATGTCTTTAGACATGTTTTCTCCTGGGGGGATTTTTGGGAATCGACCACTTTCGCCAGTCAAAAATTGTTTAGTCATTTACTGTGCTCTTGCAATCTTTCTCTTCCTTGAAGCACTTCTTCGGATGGGATCTTTGATCCTTTACCTCTCTCGACACCATGTTTTATTGCATCACCGGGCTCTCACTGCAGAAGACAGTCTTAAACCTTACCAAATCATGTTTGGTAAATCTACATCTGTCATACTTTTAAAGTGAGTGCCATAAAGATATTAGAAAAATCCTCATATTATTGTTCTAGTGGAACCATTATGCCGAATATGTCAAGCAAATATTATATATCATCCACTCAGATGAAATTTGCAGTTTATGGAAGAAGGGTTCTTCTACGATTTGTCCTCCTTTCATCTTTTGCATGCATGGGATTGCTCCCTTCTGTATGGCACAGCTTAAAGATGCCAGATTTCTTTTGGTTTTCAATGCTGGTATTTATTATACTGCATCATCTGGTCAGGTATGGTTTTCAATGTAATTATCAGGTTGTTCCATCATATTAATACCAGAACTTTTAGCTGTCTTAATTTGGAGTTCGAATATGCCTTTGCCGATCTTCCTGCCCTCTTCTTTGAAATCACAAGTATGTTTCAACTTTTTTATACCTGAACTTACTTGAATATGGCTGTAGGTGTTGCAGTTTACATGACAGAACTGGGGTCAATCAATCCATGGTCATATATATCAGTGATCATCTATACTATTTTAGCCTGGGTTATCTTCATCAGCCTAATGCTGGAAGTGCTGCTTTGGCTGGGATGTGTGGCCCTCTACATCATTCAACATATTCGGAGCTCAACAACCTCAAACTTTTTGGGACAAAAAGTCTCTAAACCTTACAATGTCTTGTTTGGCGAAGCAGTGTGGAAGAGACATTTCAGGTTAGTAATGTCTAAAGAATGGTTTAAAATTTAGCCTAACAATTTATAGTGGAGAGACCAATATATTGCAGTTGTCAAGAGGATTGTTTGCAACAATCTTGATTTTAACACTTCTCTTCTCCTTGGTCATCAATGTTTTTCTAGGTCCCATTCAAGAAACTGGCCTTACACCAACAAAAGATCTCCGTTCCCTTAACCCACCTTTGTTTTTGAAAGGTGACACAATAGCATGGAATGTGGTCCTTGTATGTATCACTCTGTTTAAATGTTTCTCAGACATATCTGAAGGATATTGATTACTTAGGTCACTCCATGCTATCTTGAAGAATCACATATAGAAAATTTTTCAAGTGTAGCTAATGTAACACCATTGTGGGGTCGCATGCGTCAGTCCAATCCAGCCATACATCTTGCAGTACCACTTCTTAAACCATTGCAGTCCCTGGAGCCAAATTACAATGTAACTATGATCCACTGGCAACATACATCTCACCCCAAGGAGCATCAGCCTCATACGTATCAGTGGAGTCTAATATAATAGGATTTCGAGTCGACAAATTCTACTGTGCTCAGTTTATACTCCCAGGCAGGTTCACATTTTTTTTTCTAAAGTGTGGGCATAACAGAGGCTTTTATCTTTTTGTGTAGATACTGAAAAATCTTTCCCACTACCGGACCCAGGCTTTACTCCGGACCTTCTCATAACTTTAAACTTTACAGGGATTGGTATTCGAGTTGGTGAAACGGGTGACTTACACAAAAACTCTATACAGATCATGATTGGTCTCACCAATGATACTCGTACCGTTGTTGAAAGAACAGTTGGCGCCGCAATCCTTCCAGGGGTCAACTTGGTTGGTGTCATCACCTGGGAGTTGCGTCAGCTGTTAAAAAGTCCTCGCTTGTCTGCCTTTGCAAGTCTATTTGATGTAGGTATCATGCTGGCAATGGGCATTGATTCTCTGTTCAGTACTGACCACAGGTCTGTTCATTCCCAGTCCTACGAAATGATTCCAGTATCACGGATGCTCAGTATATATCCTGATCCTTTGGCATCAGACAGCCGTACATTTCAGCAGGGTCCCGATGTCTCCACCTTCCGTGTGGCTATGCAATTCGATCTCTCCGAAATAAGGATGTTACAGGATTATAGAAGCAGGTCCGTTCTACAAGGATTTTCCCAAGTTGGAGGTTTATGGACCTTCCTAACGGGTATTTTTGCGGCAATATTTGGAAGTACCATCATCCGAATTCTATTTGGTAGCATTTTCGGATCCCTTCTCTTTTTTCATGTTTTCTGAGACTCTCTTTAGGAACCAAACCGATCTCATTTCTCGGACTAGCTCATTCTACGCAGCAGAAGAAAATACGGAAGGCCTGCCACGAAGAATATCCGAAGATTAGGGAGCAGATTCGACAACCAGCTAGTGAACGGGGCTTGCTTTCATTTATTTGTGATCAACTCATCGACCTCGGATTTCTTGACGATGAAGTCGACCAGGAGAAGGACACTGATTCCTTTGTTTATGAAGAACTCGATCAGGTCGAAATGTCGCAATTGTAGGGATATATCAGAATTGGGCCTGCTGCACCGTGTCAGATATGTTTTTCTGTCGAATCTTGTTACCGTCATATATCCATCTCATCCTCTTTCCAATTCACTCCACAAGCTGCGTTACTCCCTCCATGCTTACGAAATCTCGTCTCTGTTTTCCCGGACACTCGGTCGTTTTCACATTTTGGTACTTGAGCCCTGTAACCAGACTCGTTACTATGACGTTGTTGTAAATCTATATCCCCCTTCAGTACAGGCACCGCATCCAATACCCTTGGGTAATATTGCCTTGAATATTAAACATTGAGCATACCCTCAAGTCTTGTCGAGTAGAGCGCAGGAGACACCGAGCTGCCAGGGCGAGTCGCCAAAAAGGCCATGTACATACAACCTATATCGAAGTCAAGAGAGATAGCGCGAGCATTGGCGGCCGTGCTGGGCGTAGAGTTTGAGTTGATCTCTTTGGGCGGGCGGTGGAGGAATGTTGCCTGATGATGATTGTTGCCTGATGATGATTGTTGCCAGATCGTTGTTGTGGTTTGGTCCTTGGAACAAGCTTCAAGCTGCAAAGCTACAAAAATCCATACTCGGGTTGATGATATCTACACTCCGTAACACTTTCAAATGTAATATTTTATCCACCATGGTTTGCAACAGCAAAATCCTGCGGAGGTATATACAGCGGATCAGGTCGCCTCGGACTACCCAACAACGAATACCGCGTCGCCGAATACTGATCAACATCCTCTCGCGAATGTCGTTCCCACCTCGGCAACGAATGCTCCGACGGAGACTCCTCTTTCGCTATTGCCTGAGCTCTTTTCTTCCGGTAGGATTTGCAGAACCACAGCAAACCCACACCGAACAGAACCAGGGCTAAAAAGCTTGCTACACCTGCGGCGATTGCCGTCGTCATAATGTTTGACTTTCCGTTGGCGCTGTTGGAACTGGCTGGTGTGGTCGTCGCAGATGTAGTAACCGCACCTGAACTTCCAGAGTTGATAGTTGAAGTGGCGCTCGAGGTGAAGGAGGTGAGGATGGATGACGTTGTGGGGCTAGATGAATGGGCAGTATCGGCAGTATCGGAGCCAGATGTAATGGGTTTAGCTGCTGGGGATGAGACACCTGTGGTGGTGGTGGATCCTGTTATTGCCTACGATAAAACAAGTAAGGAAAGTGGGGTGTTATAGCTGGAAGGGTGGGACATACGACGGCGGTGCAGAGTTGCTCAGCAGCACTTAAAGCCGCGGGAAGGTCAGACCCAGTACAGGTCTTTTCAACGCAGGCTACAGTGCTGGAGAGGAACACCTCGTTTTCGCAGAGGCAGGCGTTGTCGGTTGCTGCACAGCCGCCCAGGTCAGCGGAAGCGATACATGTGTTGGCACAAGCTGTTTCACAGAAGGATGGTTCAATAACATAAAGACAAATTTGGCTAGGTAGAACGACCTACCAGGGAACTTCTGGCGACTGAAGAGGGTGTGTGCCAAGAGCGACGCATAAGTTGGGCTCTCTCCAAGGGAGTCACGGAACTGTAATTCGGTCTAGGTTTAGCATGACAAGCCATTGTCCAGCCAAGTAGCAACTCATACCCCGCTGTCGCCACTCATCGATGTGGTGGGGTTGCTTGTCCAACCTAGATCGATGCATGAAGAGTCTCAGACGGTTGAGTGCCAATTGGCGCCAAGGTAAGCTTCATTGTTCCCGTTTTAGAAACTATGGTGGTTGTGTTTGGTTGCACC
Organism: Laccaria amethystina LaAM-08-1; assembly: GCA_000827195.1. NCBI lineage: Eukaryota > Fungi > Basidiomycota > Agaricomycetes > Agaricales > Hydnangiaceae > Laccaria > Laccaria amethystina. Next base: position 81,312 of record KN838697.1, read on the forward strand.
TTCCCCAAGTTACACAGCTCAGGCCGACATATGACCAAAACGGACCGACATCCTGGAAATCCAGCCTACGGCCGGACGCAAAACGGACAGAAAATTCGTGTTGGCCCCGCGAGGCCGCATCCATGGTGTGGACAGCAATGTCATGATGCCGGGAGGACGGGTGCCAGAAACGGACAAACATCCAAGCGGAAGTGTGGCGGGTGGAAGAGAACAAGGCTTCGTTCTGTTTCGCGCCTCCAGCTGGACTTCACTTTTTCTAGTATGCAACGAAACATACGGGGCATTCTGACATCCACCCTGCACAAGAGGACTCAACTAGTGACCAAACAGGAAAGAGTGCCTTCCCGAGGACCCGAGACCAATTCTGAACTCCATCAATGACAGCAACGTTACGGGGACCAATGGAAGATTGTTGAAAGACAACAAATTGTTGCTTTTGGTGTGTTCAATGTCCGTGTTGACCTTCGCCCCTTCGCTGACCTTGCTTCCGCAAAGCATTCGCCCCATGAATTCGATGGGTTTAGACCCTCTGAATACGAATTCAGGAGGCCTCAGCCCATGGTGCAGCGCCCGAAAGATCTTATGCTCGGTTCTGAAGCCGAGGCTCTTCATCAGAGATCCGTCCAACGTTGGTCGACCCTCGACCACTGGCGGCGGCTCTGCCGTGCCCTTTTGATTCGTGAATCGTCCCATCCCATCCCAGCTTCCAACATGCAGCCGGTGTCCCTTTCCAGAGTAGCCAACACATTTGCTCATCGCCCGTACATACCGAGTAACGGAAAACCTCTCCCCCCTTCCGTCGTCACATCTTCTTCGTCGCGGTGTCTTTGTGAACCGTTAATCAGGGAGCTGTCTCCACAAACGATCTGGATTTAATTTGTTTCTAAATAGTACAAGCAACGCCATTCCTCGGATAGGGAAACTTCAGCCCTTGAACTACGGCATCGGTTGCGCCCCTTTCCTCGCCCGCTCCCCCTGTTTGCAAGTGGATGACGCGCACGCAATAGTAATAATTTTCGGGTGGGTTTTCATGAGGTGGAACGTGGCGTACCACCTTTACCGTACGCCATCAAGGAAATCCGTCGAGTTCACAACAATGACGAGCCTGGTTGCCAATAATCGTTCATTCTCTTCGTTCGGACAGGGACAGTGCTCGCCTGACGTACTCTTAGAATGGCTACAAGGTTAGTTTAATATCATCCCACTGCTTCGTCCGTGCTCATGTTGGGTTACATGTAGCCGTGGATTTAGTTGGAGAGTCTTGAACCCTCCATCCACTCTCTTTTACCTCTCAACCTATCCTTCACCCCAATCTTCGCCCCTTCAAAGACTATCTTCTTGTCCTTTCTGCAATCCACATCTGGTCTTCGTTTCTATGCCCTCATTCGTTCAATCGCACAGTCCATCCAATCATTTCGCGCACACGACCGTAGGGCCCAGGGTATCGTTCTCTGGATTTAAAGGACTCGCAGTCACATCGAGGGAGAGGCGCTGGTTGAGTTGGGCGGTTGACGCGGAGGGGTGAGAGGTCTGTAATTCGGAAGTACTTGGGGTGCACCCTCTTAAGTGGCAGCTGCGTGGACTGCGTGAATCTCCGTTCGGTCCATGGCATTTTCGTATTCAAGCTACGGTATGTAAATATCGCGAGTCTAAATTAATCATCTAGACACTCTGGAGTCGACCACCATCTTCTTCCATATCTGTCTCTGTTTTAGTTGCCGTTGGGGCTGAGAAAATCGGATACATCTCTGTTGCTCAGGCTCTCGGTAAGTGATGGCCCATCCGCTCCCGTGGCTACTAGCATTTAAATAATAAAGGTAATCCCAAGGTTCAATAGCAGTTCAATGTCGAGAATGACCTACGCATGGGGATACGACACCGAAATGCCAGCACGGATTTATTCAGCCACCTCACTGAATCCTGTCACCAGATGGCCCTTCCAATTCCCCATAATTTCTACTTTCAAGCGACTCGGGGACCCTGCATCATCATGGGTGTGCACGAGCACTGTAAACAAAGAGAGTGGAACGATGGTTTAATTCGCTTATCGTCGACGGCTAGCCATCTGTGTAACACTGCGTTCAATTTATCTAGGTGATGTACGTAGCTTACTCTGACCAATAAATATTCAAGCATCTGCCAAATGAAGAGTTGGAAGGGACATAGGTGGTGTTGAGGTAGTAATACGATAAATGGGAGCATGATACAGAAATGCTCTATTGGATAATGTGGTGTCCAGGTCGTAATTTGATCACATATGGAGTAAGAGGGCAGTCCACTCGACTACAGCGTATGCTCCAGGGGGAAGATGCCTCAGGGCGGTGAAAGCTTCGACAAAGAGGGCGAGCCGTGCGAAAACATAGCTCACAACGCCAACAGAAACGAGCAAAATGGCGAAGGCGAAGGCGATTGAACCGTCTCCTCCTATCTCCCCTACTGCAACTATAAACACAATAGAGTACGGAACAATGACAATGAATAAAGAGGATACACGCCAGATAATCAGCTCTGCGTGAGAGGGGAACGAGAAATTCCAGCCAGCGCAATGGATGCCTCCGAAGAGCGTAGCGACGATCATCGTCGTCATTCCGGCCTCAGGGGATCGATCGTCTTTTTGGGGAGGTGCGTAAAACGTTGGGACCCGGATGGCACCCGTATCAACAGTGTCGCTATCTAGGAGATCCCGGAGCCTGGAGAAAAACACGCTCATCGCCGTGAATGGAAGTGCCAGGAGCTCTACTAAAGCCTTCATCAATAGTAATGCACAAATGGCGGCACGTAATGCACAATTAGCGGCAAGTAAGACGATGCCCACTGTAAATATATGATGTCAAATCAGACATTGTAAAAGGCCGGGACTCACCAGCCGTGTGATGAAAAAGAAAATGAACCCACCCAAATATTCTGGAAAAGACCTCAGCCAATTCTGATGCACTTCGTCAAATTATTTCCGAAAGACAGCTAGATATGGACTTACTCTTAGGGGCAGAGTCAGGAACCTCAGCGGTTTCAAGAGTTGCCACAGGTAAGGGAACCACTAACAGTGTACTTAGGGATTACATTTCAAAGCTGCTGACATAGCAACACAAACCTGTAGATTCCTCTGGGCCCGGAGATTTGAAAAACCAACTTTCAACAGACGGAAACATGCCCAAGGGTCGCCAAGTCCACCCTATATTTTATGATTTCATTTCTTACATCTATAAAATAGAACAACATACTCTTAGGTTCAAAGGAGGGAATTGTTACAGGCTCGCAAGGTTTGTCGAGCAAAAAAACTGGCACGCAACAGTTGACATCGAGAGGTTTGTTCCACCACAGGAAATATAATATTCCATTGAGGGCAGCGAAAGCCACCGTGATAAGTTCGATTTCAGTGGTGATCAATCCCTGCGCTTTTCGACTAATGCACTGGGCGATGAACCATGTGGTTTGCAAAACCGCTATGCCTTTGGCCAAGCCGTCAGCCTTGCTCCTGTCTTCGATTTCTGCCTCTGTAATCGTTGGGAAGGCAATCTTGCCCTCCCGAAGCAGGGAACCGAACGTGTCCTGCGTGAGAACACCCTTCCTTTCGTTTCCATCCATGAGCATAAATCCCCCCATCTGTAGAAAGTAACCATGTGTTTTTGTCCATCCCAGCCCTAACTGCAGTCAGTTTCCGAAGGTTCATTATCTCGGGAATAACGTACCACCATATTCATCTCGCAAGCTCCTGGCGGCAACCCATTGCCTGCAAGCCCAACCGATGATCAACTCAGGGCACATAAGAGACCAGAACATTAATTCAAGCCTCCGAAGGGCGATCTTCCAAGACTTTTCATCAGGGCCCGGCATGTTGGGGTGTACTGACAGCCAAGTGCAAGCGAAGATAGTAGCAAAGCAGCTCCAGAGGATATCTGTAACGGATCGTTGATCAATGCACTTGCAGGTTGGTAGTTGTAAGCCATCCAGGGCATTGCTGAGGTCAATCGGATGGGGTAGAGGTGAAGCGCGAATCGCCTGAAGAGAAACATAGAGAATCGGCAATAATGCGAACATGGAGAAAACGTGCCCTGAATCGTTGCATCACACAGGTATTTAAATAGTGTTGCCACAAGGAAAGGTGAGCGCAGTAACCCCGTGAAAACACCGGAAATCCAAAACGAACCACATTGAGGTAATTATATCACTTAGCGGCGCGAACGCCGGTCCCCGACTCTGTTCAAAGCCCAAATTATCAAAAAGGGAGCGAGAGCCGGACATATACAGAGGAAACTGGGAACGGCATGGATGCGCATTATTGAATCAGGCGAGAAGTCAATGCATTCCAAGCACTCTTGGCAGTGAAAAAAGTTTGTGACAACATTATAGGACTTCTTGACGTCGCAGCCTCGAGTCGAGCAAGCGTGAGAAACTCCATCTGAGTCGCTGGAGGTTCTCTGCTGGTGGAGAGGGCTGATGTCCCTTTCTCAGTCGAATGCATGCAACGCGCAACGCATTGCAATCGATAGCCAAACAACCGAGCACGGTTGAACTTCCTCAGCCAGTTCGGGTCATTGTTTCCAGGGATGTCGGGATCATAATCCCGGACCAAGGACGCGTATGCTTATTTAGCAGCTGTGATAAACGAGCTTGAAGAAGAGGTAGATTAAAGAGAACTCACTGGCGCATCCCTCGACTTTGGATATGCTCGCTCATCAATATCTGTGCCGAGCGCAAAACAAGAGGCGTTGATCGATGTCACGTTCACATCACAAACCTGCCACAAACACTCATGACATCACCACAAACACAACCTTCGCCAGAACAAGGCTTCGTTCTGTTTCGCGCCTCCAGCTGGACTTCACTTTTTTCTAGTATAGGTTCTATGTAACGAAACATACCCGGCATCCAGACATCCACCCTGCACAAGAGGAGCCACTAAACAGTAGTAAAGCGTGTTTTCCCGAGACCAAATCTGAACTCCATCAACGACGGCAACGTTACCGGGATCAGCGGAAGGTTGTTGAAAGACGACAAAGGGTTGCTTCTGGTGTGTTCGATGTCCGTGTTGACCTTCGCTCCTTCACTGATCCTTCTTTTGCAGAGCATTCGCCCCATGAATTTGATTGAGTTTACGCCCTCCGAATACGAATTCAAGAGGCCTCAGCCCATGGCGCAGCTTCCGAGAGATATTATCCCCGGTTCTGAAGCCGAGGCTCTTTATCGGAGCTCCGTTGATACGGAGTGTAACAATACACTCCTAAAAATGCGAATTTTTAGCATTTTACATACAAAACCCAACAATACTATTTAATACATTTACAATGATTACAAGGATCAATGAACAAGCCCTATCCAGTTGATTAAAGTATTTATCTAAGAAATGTGCAGTCTATGGTAGAAGAAATTGCAGTCAGCACGTGAACGTGTCACTTCAATATGCTCGAAGCCTATAAAAGACAACACTACCACGAAATATTACACTACAGGTGTTTTAGAGTAGAAACACCTCAGCACAGGGTGTTGGAAAATACACTAAACATGGGTATATATTATCAAAGGATTAAATTTATTA
>KN838698.1:22072-66813 GCA_000827195.1 Laccaria amethystina LaAM-08-1
AAAGATATTTAGTCATATCTTTCTCAATTCTTGACCGTTTTTGATGAACAAAAGGTCAAATTAAAGGTAATAATCGTCGCTACAAGGCTGTGTAAAGCACGTGACGCTTAACCGGTTGCAACCGATTTAAACCAGTCTTTTTGCAGTCCTACAATATTTTAAAAAAAGAAAGACCAGCAACCAGACTGCAAAAGACCAGTCCATAAATAGACCACTGGTCCGGTCCTAATCGGTCCTGTTCAGTCCGGTTTCGGTCTTTTTTTCGGTCCTATGGACCGGACCTTTAAACACTATTTGTAAACCTACAAAATAAAATAAAAGAAAAAAGGGGGTGCTGTGAATGGAACATTCAGCACTTCCACAACAGCATGCTGTATGATTAGATTTGCCATTAAACTGTACCTCCCCAAGGCCATCTATCCATTATATTGGTGTAGATTTCTCTAGGCTTTTGCCAAAGCCAACCATACAATTTGTGGTACTCATAGATTTATTTTACTGTGTTTTGCATGTGAGATTGTAATCCAAATCTCACAAAAAATTGTTTGTTCTTGTGGTCTGTGACTGATGTCATGCTGCAAGGTTCAGATCTGGAAATCATGTTGTACTTTGTACCTTCGCAATAATGGCTCTAATGCTTTCAAACAAAATGAGACAATGCATCATAATCTGGCATTACATGTAACATCTTTCTACTTTTGATATTCAGAGTCTGGCTAGCTGCAGCCTCATTACACCAAGGAAGGAAAAGTCACATGTTAGAAGAACAAACAAGTTTTTGTGAGATTTGGATTACAATCTCACATGCAAAACACTGTAGGCCATGGTGCCATGTCTGGAATCAATTTTAAAAAGAATCAAAAATTAAAAACTCAATCCACAGCAGACCACTGCCTATAGTTCTATGCAGCAATTTATTGTAATGGAATTTTGCCTTCTTGCTGACATTTTACCTGATGTATTGAGTTCAATTTGTCCTCATGGTATTTTTTTTCCTTCCTCTTCTTTATAAATTATCCAGTCAGCTCTCCCTCTTCTAAAAATATTCATGGAAGATGTTGGTTATTTCTAGTTACTTTGTGCTGAATCATGGGTTGAGAGGAGTATCTGCTCAAGTACAAGAAAGTCATTTGTGAAAATTAATATCTGTCTCTGCTTTCTGTCATATATATGCTGAGATTCAACACCCTCCTCCACTACATAAATTGATTGTTAATTTTTCTTTCATGTGCAAGAGTGTTTGGTGCCTTCAAGGTGCATTTTATTTTTAATTTACTTACCTGACTTTGCTTGTGGTAAAGAAATTCCATGTAGCTTGCCAGACACATATTTTCACTCTATATTATGTAGCCATAGATATAGTAGCTAAAGAAAAATGGACATCTGATTGCAGTTGCAGATGATACTTTGCTATTTCTTTTTCTCCTACTCATGATGCTGATTCTATCTTGCCATTGCAAAAACATGACAATGGCTCAAGGGCTTCAAAAACTTATATAGATTAATACCCAATTTTTTCAATTGATTCTTGCTGTAAATAGGCCACCATTTCATTATTTGTTTCCTACAGTTATGGCCTTTTTCTAAAATACATTTCAAGCTGCTCATACCTGTTATAAAAGTTGTATATTATAAAATAATTTTTGAAATAGTCAGATTTTGAATTTTTGGAAACCAATTGGCATTGACAAAATTCAAAAAAGGACAACTGACCTCGTTTTCTCACTTTGAGCACCTTTTTATGGGCATTCCCACCATATTTTCTATTTTCTATCTTCTATAACTGTCGTTGTAATGTCCTATTTTTTGGTACAGTTTTTTATTATAAGTGAAGACATCTGGAGGTGGCAGGAGCAAGATACCCTTTTTGTGTGGTTTATGACTGACATAATGTGATTCAAATGGTCATGCCAACTTGCTTCAGCTGCAAGGAGCAAATTGTGTGGCATCTCAGCAATGAGCAGGTGACGGGTACTTAGATCTTTGAACATCTTGCTTTTGAAAACATTTATATTTAGCCTTTAACTAAGAATAAGTTTTTGAAGTAAGCCTTTTCTACATTCAGAGTTACCAAAAAAAATCTTTTGGCATGCAGAATAGTGACAGTTGGCTTGGCAATGAAATGAATGTCTGAATGCCTCAGACTTATTTAATTTCACTCAAAAAATTGAAAGTTCCAAACTGTCTACATTCAAATTATAATGAAAGAAGATTGAACTGAATTAAACTGAAACTATGAATTGGTGAGACAATCTTAAATTTAAGCATGTCAATGGTCAATGCATTGATGAAATACAAGCAAGGTCCTTATTGACATTGGAACAATGTCAATCTCTAGTGATATGTGAGAGTTTAAATACAATTTTTTAGAGAGAGAAATGGAGTGATGTTGGGAAGGAGGGGAAAATACCAAATTTTGCTCACAAAAGCATGACATTTGCCTCATCATTTGGACTTCCCATTCCACAGTAAATATATGAGTGGGCAATGGTGTCAAGATCTAGAGTAAGACCTTACAATGCTTTGCAGCATTAAAATTATATTTGGTGTGTTTAAACTGGACCTGAGATGTCACACTCAGGCCTGTTCCAGACAGCATCCTTTCATAGAAAGTTTCAAGAGAATTTTCATTTGGTCAGTATGGCATCTCAAATTTCTGACTGTGTGTGTGAGGGCACCCTGCCTTAGGACAACGAGCCTCTGTAAAAAAAATCAGGTGCTAGGATGGGTGGTTGTGACATCTCAGGTCCAGTTCAAGCACAAGTTGAAGTTGGCTGCTGCACAACCAAATACAATTTTAGTTTCATGCTGCAAAGCACTGTAAAAGAGTAGTTGCTCATAATATGACTGAGCAAATCAAAGAGGAGCAAAGGATGACAAAACGGGTGCAACTGAAGTTCTGCAGGTCTCCACAAGTAGACAAGCAGAAAATGACTAGGGCATGTACCAGAGATGGGAATGGACAAATATTTGCTGCTATAAATACCTCCCACATACCATTCCCATCTGAATGAAGTTCGTTGACAAAAATTGGCCAGTGAGTCCACGCAACCACAAGGGCACACGGATCACACTTCTTCAGTCGTCTTCGAATCAGAGGTACCGAAATTTTCCCGAATTCGTTCACCATACGTCCATAGGATGTATAGCCTAAATTCGAAATATAAGTCATTACCCTGCAGGAGCGGAGCAAAATCATACGTTGGGAAGCCTATGACTATAGTCGCGACACCCAAAACCACGGAACCCAGGCCATAACCTATCCCATTGAACATTGCTGGAGCGAAGAGGGGGAACCCGAATCCAGCTAGAGAGCGGAAGAACGTGACAGAGGCCATAGCTAGTCAAAGTAGTATTTAATGGTTTGAATACTGAGCTATATGGCAGGGGGAACCGACCCGAAGCGGCTAAAATGGATATGTCAGGCAAGATTGCAACGTGGGATTATCTTAGACTAACCGTGAAGCGTAAACGCGTCCATAACATATATTTGCATAGGCTGGAAGTTGAGATCCGTCCCACCAGCAACCAAGGCGAGACCCTTGAAGGGGAGTGTCAATATTATCTGGTTCCAGGTGAGTAACAAAGATCACACGATGTCAGTTGCTATCCAAGGCATAGTTGGCCGAGCCGTCCAACCAATAACAAGAATGCCAATCGGTAACAGAAGGGTGCCGAGGGCCATAAAAGCTGGACGAATGCGTCAATATTACTCAGAAACTTTGAAGGGGAACATGTCGCGACGTACGTAGACGATATTCTGGTCGACCCACCCCGCCGTTACGTTTCTGGAAGTATTTATAGCATACGTCGAGTGTGCGCATATTGATATATGCCCCAGAAATTGCACCTAGGCCATGGGCGATGTAGTGCAAACCAGAGATACCGAGAGATTCGCCCCTGACTTTCTGCCCGAAGATGTCAGGAATGGACGTTAATATCAGGTAAACCACTCCGTATCTGTGAAACATCAAACACATGTTGAAGTTATGACTAAATACTCAACAAGAAAGTCATGTATAAACCGATGAGTTGAATGATAGGTTCTTTAACGAAGAGCGAAAACGGTCTGATCATCGCCTTGAAAACAAAGTTTTCCCATCTACAAAATAATAATTTAAAAACGAGATTGCACTGGATAAAAATTGAAGATACTTTATTGGCTCGGATTCGTAGATAGTGCGCACGGCGTTCTTGTCGTCCTTCTCTAAACCCAGTTCTTTTCTGACTTTTGCAGCCTTAGCCGAAAGAAGGGTAGGGGCATAGGCTAGATAAACCAATTCACGCCCATGCATAGTTGGACATGAATAAAACTCACATTCATTCAAAAGAAACCAGTACAGTGCAAGGAAAATGGCATCGACGATGCTCGTAGACCAGAACTGAGGATGCAAAGCGATTTAAATTTCAAGCAGTTTAATGGCAGCAAAACGGACTGACGACCCATCTCCAGGAAGATTTGACAGCGATCCAGGCTCCAATGACAGGCCCGACACCCTAAAGGCCAGGTCATCAAGTGCGAAGGATAAAAGAGTCACAGCGGCGAATTCTAACAGTCCCAAGAACAGCACCGAGGGTAAAGACCCCATTTGCGAATCCACGCTCTTCGGTATGCCATGTATCTGCGAGAACGCCGGCGCTAACGGAAAATGGCACGCTTCCACCCACTCCAGACAGGAATCGAAAAGCGATTAATTGTGATGTGTTGTTCGCGAAACCACATCCAAGGTTGAAGGCTTAAAACAGTGAACACATTGTCAGGATAGCGTCGTATGTAGGCTTACCAAGGTACACGATGTTTGCCACGAGAGACACCCTTTTGCGACCAAATACTTCACTCAGAGGACTGATCATCATCCGAGTGTAAGAAGCACAATGGAAAGCAGGCAATTATCTAACTTACCCGAGGATTAAGGGACCGAATGCTACAAGGTGTCAAAAAAAGGAACGTCCATAGCAAAAAAATGTATCACCGTAGGCCAGAACGAAAATGGAAGTTATCATGTTGATAAGCGCGCCGCTTGTAATGTTGAACTCTTCGGCGATTTGTAGGCTGGAAGGCGCAATCATGGTGGATGATAAAGGCGTTAAAAAGGTTAGTGCGGAAACCATCATAGTTGCTATCATCTTTTTCCTGCGAGTCCAGCTGATAAAAATGATAAAAATTCGTCAGAAACCAAGTAGTATAGGCTGAATTACCATTTAGGATTGGAGGGATCCGCCGTGCCGTCCCAATCTATGATGATAGGCCCTGCCTGAAGTGAGTGCTTCTTCGCCTTCTCCTTCAAATTCTCAGTCGAGGAGTCAGATGTGGCTGGTAGAGTTAATTCTTGGGAGAGGGGGTCCCGAGAGGATCGCCATGACAGAGAGCGGTGGATCGCTTCCGTTGGACTTTGCACCTGCGCTTCGCGTATTTCTGTTATGCTTGAGATAGGGGAATGCTGAAACCCAACAGCGCCATCGAATGGTTGAATAGGAACGGCGGGAGACATGCTGGACAGAATTGAGTCCAGTGCAGCGAGTAAAAGTCCAGAAGCAAGTGCAGATCGTTGCAGTGGAGAACTGGAATTTCGTATGAGAAACAAGCTTCTCCAGTCCGCTCGGAGAGCATGTTATCGTGCTCCGTATTTCTCATGTTCTGTCGAACGCGATCAATCTGCAGGCTCCACTCTGGCAGATCCTGGTATTAGCAGTTCTTAGCAGTTCCTCTCATGCTCAACATGCTTTGTGCCTCGCCGGTTCTTACCGGATCCTGATCGGATCACGGGATTGAGCTTCGAATCGACATCATAGACCGTTGTGATGTTCAGCAATTACTAGATTTCCTGTTTCTGACATATTCCTCTTAGGGCTCTCGAGCACGTTGGGGTCAACGTGTTGCGACCTCCGCTAAATTTTCAAACCAATTTTGACCGCTATGGCCAGTACCTTGTCGTTGCCTTGTCGGTCAGAAGTTCTGAACCCAAATACATCTCATTGGCGCTGGAGACTCTGAAAAAGGTCAATAAGAGCCTGATGACCGTCATGTAATTAATGTCGTTGCAGTTCTAACCAAAAAAAATCTACCTTGTCTATCCAAGTAAGTAAATGGAGTTTGCAAACGGCCGAGAGATTGACTTCTAAATCAAGAAAGGGCGAGTGACCCCGGACCGAAGAAATACAGATGAAAGGCAGCTCCTTCAGCCGTTTCAGGAGACCATATTCCTGGAAACATCGATTTATGCCCGCGCAGGCACATGAAATTAAATCTCTTTTGGGAGGAGTGATAACATATGGGAATGACTCGTCCTTTCGTTCCCTTAACGTTCTTGCATCGAAACGAAGCTCGTAGGTTAAGCATTTATGTAAAAGCAATGTAAAAGCGCTCATACTGAAAAAAAAAAAAAGAGGAGTCAATGGTCATGACGAAACCCAACATATCGATAGTGTCAATAAATGCGCGACAATGAACACGTTACACCATGGATAAAATTATTAACGACAGGTTTCAAAAGTAATAATCTGTCTACCGTGAACCAAGGTACGACTTCACATAATATCGATGTCTGTCTAGGAGAGACTATAATCTGTCCCCTCCACGAATAACTAATCAGCGCTGTTCATGCCCACGGCTATCCGATTATGGGGATTTCTGGACATCGCGATACCCCAAATCCCGCGGCGATGGCTGCACTATTAATTAATTTAGGAGAGCATGGTGTTGCACCTTCTTTTTACTTCATATGTACGACTTCAATTATACGCATCCAATGAAACCGATTATCGTTCAAATTTTACAAGGAGGTCCGGTGGGATCATACGGAAACGCTTAAGTTAAGTGCTCTGCTCGCCCTTCCACTCCGCGAGCGGGAGGGAGTTACCCTCCACACCAGCCAAGAGCCAATCAAGAGAGGGGTTTCTGGAACCAGCAACTTCAGCCTTATCGACGAGCTCGCGAATCTCCTTGATAGCTTCAACAGAAAGCTCGAGTTCAGCGCCACGGGCGTTTTCTTCGATGCGCTCAATGGTGCGGCTTCCCGGAATGGGGATCCCTACGGCATCAAGGTCACGAACACGCGTATCAGAAAAGTTGGCTTGGGATAGGACTGACAAGTGGGGTGCTCCACAAGGATCCAGGCAAGAGTGACTTGGGAAGGGGTAGCACTGTACTTTTGAGCAATTTGCTTTAGCTTGTCTACGACCTCTAGGTTCTTAGGGAAGTTCTCTTCCGACCACCGAGGGAGAATCAATCGGAAGTCATCCTGATCAAAATCGGCTCGAGAGCGATACCTATTTATCATGTTAGAAATATTTTGTAGTGGATGGCGTAAGACTCGGCATACCGGCCAGTTACCAAACCACGGGCAAGAGGGCTGTAGGCGATGACGGAAACGCCTAGATCTTCGGCCTCCTGCGCAAAGCTCTTCTGACCTTGAGGGCCGCTAAAAAATATGGTCAGCTCTTTCATCCACCTATTTTGGCAAAGCGCACGGTAATTCTATGTCCAATGTGAAAGGAGAGTATTCCATCTGGACGACAATGACCTTCTCGCCAAGGCCCTTGACATTCTTGGCCCTTTTCAGCGTCTCGATGCTGCACTCGCTCAGACCGAGGTATTTTATCTTTCCCGCCTCCACAAACTCGCGGAGGGTTTCCAGCACAACTTCAATGGGGACTTTGGGGTCGACACGATGTTGGTAGTATAGGTCGACGTAGTCGGTCTTCAGCTCAGAAAGCGAGCGAAGGAAGGCCTTACGAATGTAGGACGGCTGAGAGTTCGGACCTCTGTTGATGCGTCAGTACTACCGCTGGGCAGCAACAAGTCTGTACACAAACGCGTCGGGAGTGCTGGCGAGATTGAAGGAGCCAAATTTAGTGGCTAAAAAGATGTCCTTGCGTCTGTTTGTAGACTCGAACCACTTTCCAAGCGTGGCTTCAGCTATCGCCGACAACCTCAGTAAACCTGTAGGATTGATGATGCTGGGAGTTACGCACAGTTGCCATAGATATCAGCCGTGTCCCAGAAAGTCAATCCTCTATCTGCGGCGTAGGTCAATGCCTTCATAATGCTTTCTTCACTTGCGGTTGTTTGACCATAGAATGCTCCGAAACCTTGCAATAATCAGTACGATAACGTGAGATATTGGCGAGGGTTGAAGCTACCCATGGTGCCGAAGCCAAGTTTGGCGACGGTAGGGCCATTCCTGCCCAATTGGCGTTGAGGATAACTGGTAGTTGCAGCCATGTTTGAGTTGGACAGTGGACCTATTCGTGGAGCTTAAATACCGAGCACCAGCCGATATACGTCCACGCGGGATGTTGCTTTGACTGGTGCCGTTTAATGAGATCTCTCTACAAACATTGCATGGTCCTTCGGCGGCCACTGCAAGCTCTAAGAAGCCCGATGTCTCGCTTGGTAAAAATCTCCTCCGCGGCCGATGGTCATCAATTGAGTCGAGGCAGATGCCAGAAACGCGTGTACACCACTGAGGACACTAATTTCCATGTTCTGGATGGTGGCCCACTCAAAAGTCCTTCGTGAAACTGAAAAACATTCCGTAAGTACAATGGATGGAATCAGAATTAGCAAAAGTCCTACGGCAATCACGGCTATAGCAAACGAAAAGCTGCTTCATCCGTGTCTAACCGAGATGTCGTGCTAGTAGCTACATCAGCGAAGCACCAGATGCTTACTCATTCATGTACATATCACTGCGTCCTAGATGGTGTTTTCTGGGTGGCGTATTTCCGACCTCAAGAACTCACGTAAGCTACATCATAAAACCGTACCTGTGACACAGTGTGACAATAATTTCCTAGAGCATTGTACACGAACATAGCAAGCGGGCTGCGGAAGACCAGTTAGAGCGAACACTATGTTTGCACACTAGGTTCGAGAGATTTGAACTTATCACCTTGCACCATCATGACGACTCATACGGGTATCGCAATCGATATTCTTGCGTAATGCCATGCCTGTAACCAGTCGAGTGTCCGAGCCACCAGATCGCCGATTTGTGGAAGGCTTGCATGACGCAGCCAGATCCACATTCATCTCCATGGATCCTAATGAAAGGAAGAAGAACCTCGGAATACGAAAATTACTGGGACCCACTGCAAACGCCGAAAACCGTGGAGCCGCGAGCAGCTCATCGACACTCGTGCAAGGACTGCATCAGGACTAGGTTTGTTGTGCCGGATTCGACGACGTATCTCTGATCATCATCCCTACAGGAGTCACTCACAAAGGAATGTCGGAGAGCAACCCGCTTCGTCTATGCAAGCTAACTAACTGTGTCAGCAGTATTATTCCCTATGTCTCGACCCCCCGTTACTAATCGAGTTAAAGAAGAAGTCATTCTCTTTGTCCCGGACTTTTTTTTGGATTACCTAATGATTTCGCAAAAAAACGGGTTTGATGTGCTTATATTCCTTAACGCCCTGCAGCTAATACTGGGCGATCGCAGACAATTATATCCAACTATTCCTCCTTACAGCGTATGGTACGCCACACTTGGGAACAACCACCACTCAAAAAATAGGAAATGTGTCACCCACACCCGGAATCGGGATGGTGCTCCGCTAACTTTAGAAAATTAGTTGAAACTGAAATTTGACTGAAATATGCAGGACAGAAGGAAAGTAGGAATGAACGATACCAGGGAAGTGGCCCAACCGTGAAGTGCTTCATCGACATCCATTGGCTTGACAAGTACACCACACAACAGAACCTTCCGATGACCCAACAAATGCAACCTCAATGTTTCTCCATTACTTTCAAAATCCAAACGGATGGTGGGTGGTCGCAGGTAAGCAAAAATAAATGTCACATGCGAGCTGCAGCTAACACTAAAGCCCAGTGAAAGTCGGACATGCGCTGGTCTGGGACTGTCTGCGTGATGTGGACAGATTCTGCGGAAACCTGCCGAAATCTGCGAACATTTGCCTTTTGGATTTTCTTGCAGAAACTTTTGGGTTGGAAATTGATCGGAGTTCTAAACTTGCTTTTTGGCCTCCTTCGTTTCGCACATTTCTCTCTTGTTCAAATCTCGTTCCCCACTTCTTTAACACACACCACCGACGCGACGCGGCCTTCATATAAGTATCGCCAGATGGATCCCACCTTCCTATCTTTCTTTCTTCCCACCCATCACCACTCTCCCTATTCCGACATTTTCCCTTCACGCACTCCAACCTTGGTGAAGCTCTTGACGTCCTAGAGTAAGTCTATGCGCACTATTGGTCGTTCAAGACTCCGTTTGGTATATTTTTCACCGTATATGCTCACCAGACTCGAGAGGTTGGACGTTGGGCGCAGCGAACTAAGAGGATTTTGTGTACTGGTATGTCATTGAGCATTTCGCCGTAACATTACCTGCTCATTTCTTTCTTTAGGCTTCCGTTATGCCAACACACATCTACATTGCACCTTCTGCGCTCTGTCGAGAACGCGAAGAGGTGATATCTATGGGGGAGCCCGACCGCGTCTGTGTGTGAGAGCGCACGCGAAGTGAGTATATGCGCGAAGCTCATCGGGGGATCGGGTACCAGGATGCCGTGAGGGGAACAATTGTTGTACGAGCGGTATCAGTATATATGTAGATTCTGCAATATAACAGCTTCATTTCGTCTAATTCACGGATACAAGCAGAAGAGAGCAGAACAATACCCCAGGAAAACATCTGGCAATCTATTTATAGAAAGTATGTAATTTGGCGGGCAGATTTGGCTGAAATCCGCAGAAAAAAATCTGCAGGTGCGCAAAAAATGGGGATGGTATGCGGATTTCTGCATTGCAGCCCAGCCCAGATATCCGCAGACCAGCGCATGTCCGAGTTTCACTGGGACTAAAGTCCTACTCTAGATCTCGACGCCATTGCCCACTCGTATATTTTCTCCCAGACGTCTTCACAAAAGATGGGCGCTGCAAGCTATCTCCGCTTTGTACCCTCCCCTTCCGCCACCATCCCCATCGACTGGACCAAAGACCCTGAAGCATCCAAAAAATACCTCCTCGAACTTGGCTGGGGTATTGACTACTCTGAGATGGATAGGGCCGAGTCCGACTCAGACTCCGAGGGGTCCCACCCACACCCAATCAAAAGACGCCCACTCCTCATGACCATCAACGACCTTATGAAGGTGTTCCACGAATCCAATTTTTTTGGCCACATAGAACCTGAACTGTGCATGCTCCTCGACATCAGCGAGTTTGGACTGGCCAAACCCAGCCTTACTGAAATCCATCTTCCAGTAGGCCCGCGCTTCTACATGAGGTATCTGGCCCAGATTTGGTCCGTCCTTTTCGTGCTGGGATACAGGGGTGGGATCACCGGCTACAGCCCAGAAATATCAGACATTGAGGACTCGTATGAAGACGTGGAGATTGCGCGTGACAAAGCCTTGGCTGAGGATTACGACGTGAAGCTCTGTGAGGAGGTTCGTCGGGTCGTCACAGCCGGTGTAGCAGCCTTTAAAAAGGTGGCTGGCTGGGAGGGTTCTACGTTGAAAAGCGACATGCAGTTGGCACAGATGTCGGAGGCAATCATGGGACTTCCAACTAACCACCCGGCGCATGTGGCTATGGTGCAAGGTTACGAAATCCTTTGTTCTGGCCACATGGTCACTTGCGAAGATTTTTGAAGAACTAAATCCCTTGACCATGCGATATGAAAGTATAGACGGTTAGTAAGCTCGTCATTAGTATAAGTATTTCCATCCGGGTCGTGTGTAGTATTGATGTTGACAGAAAATAAGAATATCAAGATTAGCTGAGGAAGTGAGAATAACGACTCCGTCGTTCTTTGGCATGCCGCATGTTCCCATTCCGAGTCTTAGTCTCCCTGCTCCAGGCAAACATATTCCCCCCATCCAAATACAAAAACACAAGACTAAACACTGCATGTGACATGCTCGTCATGAGGAGCGTTGCGCTTCCTAAACCTTTTTTGGCGGGCTGCGCGCAGGTGAGGAAGCCGAGGAGGGACCAGGTGAGGTTCATTGCGACTGTAGACCAGGTGAGTTAGTTCAAGGTCATGAGAGCAAAGAGGGTTGGGAGAGAAAATCGGGCAGGAGAAGGAAAGAAAGGTGGGAGGTGAAGGAAAATAAGATGGGAGGAAAAATAAAAGTAGGGCCCGGGTGTGGGAAAGGAGGAAATTTGGAAGGCGGGGGTCAATTGAACTTTTGAGGCAGAAAGAAACACGTACAGATCGTAGACCGCACCCCCCTCGAGCTCCCCGCCCTTGACGCAACTAAATGCCCCACTCCGACGGCAGCGACCATACATGCGATGGATTGGTTGAACCCCGGTGCGGTGTTTGCATTGGAAATATGCTATTCCAAAAAAGAAATTTCAGATGCAGAATTTAGGGGTAAATTTAACTTGGAGGGCAAGGAAATTTTGAGAGGGGAGGGGGGTGAGGGAAACGTGGAAAGGACCCGTGAAGGAGGGAGAAAAACTTACGAGCCCACTTAAATCACTCAACTTATGCGTCGCGGGCGAATCGTAGATCAACTGCGGGTTCACGGTGAGTATGAGCGCGACGACGATGTCGGCGATGCCTTTGAGCTGAATTAGCCTGGCAGTTGTTGGCATAATATTGTGTGGTGTGCGTCGAGGTGGGTTTCGAGGCATGTTTGTTGAAATGGATTCGAAAGGGTGCTGTTATAGGCTGTAAAATAAACGTGTGTTGGGAGTGTGGCAAGCTCCAAGGAGGAAGGGGAAGAAATAAATGGATGCGGGCATTTCGGAAGAGTACTTGAGACGAGCTTGAAAAAGGGGGCGTCGGGAAATATTGATGCCATCATCTGAATCCCTGACTGAGGTCAGAACACAAGTCAGGGTTGTCTCGGCATAAACTAACAATAAAATATCTACGTATCGAATAAGTAACAGTCTCTCCGATAAAGTAATGTCCACTGCAAGCGTCTGTCCATGGTCAAGTCCACCCTACACACTACACCAAAAACCCCAGCAGCAAAACCACAAACACCACACCCCTGCCTTTCCCCAGCACCTCCACCCTCAACGCCCCCGAAGTCCTCCCACTCCCACTCGTAGGACCCGCAGCGGCAGTGACAACCGTAACAACCGTCGTCCCGCCCCCTTGCGTAGAACTGGCAGCACTGCCGACGCTGACGGGAAGGCTCGCATCAGAGGCATACGTCCGTATATACCGAATTTCCCAATATGCGTTGGCGTAGTTCGCTCCGGAGCCTAGGACGTTATCTGCAAACTTATTTCAAAGAGCCCCATATAATAAAAGAATAAACGGAGAGAGGGAGGGGGGTTGGTTAGCAAGGGGAAAGGGAAAGGGGGAGGAAGGCGTACACATGTCCCGGGGCAGGTTGATGAGTATATGGATGGTACGCCTGCCCTGTTGTTATCGTGTTTTTATTAGCACCAGCATCGGAACATGGAAGCGAGCCAGTGAGGAAGAGGAAGGAAAGGGGCGAAGAAGAGGAGAAGGACAAGAAGAAGAAGGAGAACGCACCAAACACCACAAAGCGTCGTCAACAACACCAAGTTCTGCGGTGGGAAATACTGCGTAATGTTACAGCCGGAAGCAGGGTACGCCGCCGTTGGGAGACCCCAGGAAGTGGTGTCCATCGTGCTGGTGGAAGTTGCGGTGGTTATGCTTGATGGGACGTCCGCTCGCTATGTAAATTCAAAGACGCGTCAACCTAACGAAGGGAAAGGGGGAGCGTCAAAAAAACGCACGCTCCAAAACCAAACATAAACCCCCTCCTGCTCCATACTCATCGCATAAACCCCGCCTCCCCTCTCCCCAAACGCCGCTCCAAAACTCGCCTCCTTGTTCTCCATAACAATACACCCCCTAGGCTGCGCGCAATCCGTATTCGCCGTCGTCCCGCTCTGCAGTTGGCTCGCCGGCGTCTGCACGGTGTTGTCTTGATTGCACCCCTCGGGGGTGTGCAGTGCGATCTGATTACGCGTCATGCCGTTGATGGCTTCTACTATGTCTATCTCTCCGGAACCTGGCCAGGTGGATTGGAGCCCGAGCGTCCAGAAGGAGGGCCAGACGGAGCAGCCGTAGGGGATGTGGAGGGTGTCGAGGAGGATGAGGGTGCCGAGGGGGTAGGCGTCTTGTGAGGTTATGCGGATCTGTGGAGGGGGAGGTTAGCAGAACTAGGGAAGGGGGAAAGAAAGAAAGAGAGGGAAACGCACGGAATCACGATTGACAACCGTGCCAGGGGGAGCGGCGGCGAGTGTGGTGGTATTATCGACTTTGATGATCGCGTTCCCTGCGGCGTTGATGAATGTCAGGCCTTTAGAAGTCGCGTTCGCTTGGTCTTGGTATGTTACGTTCCCTTTTGCGAGTAGGTAGGTACGTGGACGAAAGGAAAAGACGGGACGAGACTCACCCCAAGTGGTATTATCGACAAAGCCGTAATAGTCCCATTTATCGAAGAACGTTGAGCCAGAGTATTCGCGGAGGGGGTAGTAGAGTGCACGGATTTCAAGGGACGCGGCGAGGAAGAGGAGGAGTTTGGTGAGAGCACCCATGGCCATTGTGGCGGGGAAGTCCTAGGGGGCCGGTACCTAGAGACGAGGAATGTCTTACGAGGCGGCAGAGCGTCGAAGAAGAAGAGAAGGAAGATCCATTTACGCTAGCTCCTGCTCTTATTTAGCACATGCTGATGCTTTGGGTTCTGCGCGGCGATCGTTCCCCTCGCCCGGGAGGACGCCTTTTTCCATTTTTACCCATCCGGTGTAGCTGTGCACTCAGCCAAGAATTCGAGAGAAG
The DNA here is from genome assembly GCA_000827195.1 of Laccaria amethystina LaAM-08-1. Classification (NCBI taxonomy): domain Eukaryota; kingdom Fungi; phylum Basidiomycota; class Agaricomycetes; order Agaricales; family Hydnangiaceae; genus Laccaria; species Laccaria amethystina. The sequence goes on from KN838698.1 coordinate 36,820, forward strand.
GCGCAAACGGACAGAGCAAAAGTCAACAGTTTGGGCCCTGGGCTTGGGATGTGAAGGCGTTTGAAGCTCGTTTTTAGACGCTCTTGTGCGATGATGACGACGGCGCCGCTGCCACATCCGGGCCGGCATATTCCTCGCTTCTTAGCTGTGGTCTTTGAAGGAAGAATAAGCAACAAGGGATTCTAAATTTCCCCTCATCGAAACAGACATCGCCTCGTTGGAAACATATACAGCGCTAGCTTTCAAATACCATTCCAACGTCTCGGAAATTTATTCTTCCACTCTCCAGCTCAAGCTTCGTCTTGGATGTCAGTCAATGCCACCCCCGGTGTAATTCAGAGTACCCTCGGGTAGAATAATCGCAGGTGATTTGGGCTCATCTCCGAGTCTGAAAGTGCCGGACTCAAGGTTTGACTGCCAGTGCCAAAAACTGAAGAATCCATGGATGTGTGATGGTAAGCGCAGACTCTCAAGCTCTTCCGAAACTTTGCGATTCAGCCCCGTACTATCCATCTAGTGACACTCCTTTCCAACCCGCTACGTCCGGATCCCTTCACTGAAAATGGGGAATCATTATTTTGGGCAAAGTTGAAGAATACACTACTGAGGAATGGTGAGTCGAAAAACAACTACTAGTGCTCCGGAAATGGACGTCAATTTTCATAACTTTGAGCACTGAATCACAGACCGCTGAAACCTGAAAAATGTTGGTTCATCTCGAAGAGGGGCTAAACTCGAAAAATAAAGGATTGAGAGTGTGACTCCGAGGACGATGACCTGTGATCCCTTTCCCCCCAATCCAGACCTTCCAAACCCGAAAAAAATGTATCCGGTTTGGTCTGTGCGTACTGAATGTCCACAACCGTCATAGTAAATCCCTCACCCCGTTCAGATTTGACGAATATGCGCGCGTCAACTGCTGCGTCATCAAGCTCTTCAGAACGAAGATAGGGTCCACATTCAATCCTAGAATCCAGAGATATAAGGAAGCCTTGAAGGTCCTTTGGCTTGTTTCGATGAAGAGTGACATCGACTCGTTTCAATGCCGCTCCTTGTCCGGGGACACACCGCTTTTCAACAAAAGATAGCAGTTGTGCTTCAGAAAAGCTCGCGCCCACTGAGCCTTTGCACCGAAATTCTTCTAGCATAGGACAGAAACAATCAGGGTTTCCGCCTGAAGGACCGAGCCGATCAGTAACTTCATCAAGAATAGAATCAGTTGCAGAATTAATTAGATGGAGGTGGTTAACATGTGGGACTGAGTGCAAGCAACATATCAGATCGTCTTGTGTCAATGACGATATGTCGAGGGCAAGATGCTTCAATTTATTACCATGCTGTGCGAGGAGGCCCACGAAATTAGAGCGCCCATTCTCTGGTGGTATCCATATGCCACGAGCCCATCCGATTTCAAAGCTCATCTCCAAATGACGAAGGACGGGTAAATCAAGGTATTTCAAAAACACCTCGTCTGGTTTGTCACTGCGAACGAGGCAAAATTTCTGAAGAAGTGGGAGAATAAATGTGCTTTCAATGGGAGACGCTGAGAAGTCGAGTTGTGCGGCCCACACATACTCGCATTGGGCGTTTCCCAGGCGGAGACTACAACCTACAAGTAGTAAGCAGTTCTTCAACACTCTGGCAACTTGGCTGTACGTGAGGCGGCTTGGCGTTCTGAAGAGTGGGGTAGAGCCCTCCGAATCCAATGTAAGGTGGGTGAGCTGTGACCAACGCACTGGCAAGGAAAAAATGTTTTCTCTAAAGCACGTTAACGAGAGCTTCCGCAATTTTGGAGCTGAAAGGAGACCTGAAGTGTCCATAAAGGTAGTCGCAACAAGCAATCGCAAAAACGTTGCAGATGTGAGGGTAATTTCAAGAGATTCCAGCATCGGAACATCACCCTCCGCGATCTTTTGGAAATGAGTCAACGAATTGTTAGGCGCTCTGAAGCTAAAGTTCTTCCATCGTTTGGTAGAAGGGAGTATCTGCTTTAAAACTTCCACAAAGGGTAGCATTTTAAACTCGGACGAAACCTTGGAATGATAACGGGGACTTGGAGTGTGAAGGGAAATAGAGAGAGGACACTCTCCCGAGCGGAGAATCCATTCCTCTACCCCATTGCAGCGTTTTTCGATTTCGAGAACGATTTCAGGATCTTCTTCAACAAGGGAGCTTGGTGCCGGTGGTGGAATGTGAAGGCTTGCCCAAAGGCGTGGAGTTGACAGTGTGATAGATCTCCATTCGCTACAAACACGACCTAGCAAAAGTGGAGCTTCTCGAGTGCTCATGATGACACTGCGATCTGTAGGGAGACAATGGGTGAAGATCTCCTCCATAATGTCAAGAGGTACTTGACGAAGAGGGGAGAGAAGAGCTCGGTGAGCCTCGATTTCTGCATTCAGAGCGCGATGCTCATCATATAATTTTTCGACGATCGAGTTCAACCGGTCAATCTCGGCTTCCATACTGGTTAACCGCGCAAGTGGCTTTGTTAGAAAATTCTTGATTTCGGGGATTTCTGAAGCCGTGGGGGAGTAGTTGGTGTGGAGATAGGAAGCATACGGTGACTTGTCCATCTCCAGTAACTTGTGCGTGGGACGCTGAGGAACTGTTTTCGAAGATATCTGCAATGGATTACTTGGGCTGAACTTGATTTTGAGCCTGAGTACAATTGGGTGACAATACTGTTAGTAGTTGGGAGAGTACTTGCACTTGCAATTGTTGCTGCGATGATCGTAGTGGAAGAGAAGAGTTACGTAATACTTTTTTTCTGTCTCTGCTCAACCGCCAGGTCGTCGTTTTGGACGAGGAAGAGGCCTGTGTGCCAAGGGTCTCAAGTATTCTGGGTCTCATGGTTACATTTATCCTCTCTCTCTCCGCCACTCGAACTGATCAGTGGCATGTACAAGGCGACCGCTCAATCAACCGATGCAAAACATAACTATTGATCAAGAACTTGTGGCCAACTAGGCTTTCGCAGATGAAATATAATCCGGAACTTCAAATAATTCAACGCCGCAATAACCTGACAATTTCCGCGCGGGAACAAGTGGGAATCGAAAAACTACTTCTTTCTTATTTAAAATCTGTTGATGGCTGTGACGAATCAGATGATGGTGGCATGTACTTTCAGTTTCTTTCTAACTTGAATTCACACCCGTACAGCGCCAGAATGTTGACACGCAGTTTTTTTTTCGACTAAAAGTGGAACCTCAAGCAATTGTCGTTTATTCAGTCCGTCAACCCACCTGGACACCGAAACGTTCAATATTAGGAAGGCGGGGATGCTGAGTGTGCAGGGGCAATTCTTACAGTGAGTACTCTTACGACCGCATAACTGGCAGATACTTTCAGAGGATAATCTGCACAAAAAAATTCTTACACATTCTCGACGGTGGGAGGGTGGTCTATCAATGCATTATAAGGCCTCCTTGGATCGCACCCCTTCATTAGGTCTGGTACTTTCGGATCCCTTCAACGCAAACTCTACGCCATGATTGGTTATCGATACAGGTCGACCGCTGCATCCCTGGCTCCAAGAATGAGAAGAAATCGTAGTAACACTTTGAATTTTCTTCCGTGATATGAACTTGCGCTTTTGGACAGGAAAATATGGGACTTACATGCCGAACGGGAGTACAAGAAACATTTTGCCCTCAAAATGAAAGGAAATCATACTTCCATTGCCACCTTCATGCGAAGTATCTCCATCCGAGTTGAAGATCAAAAAGCTTCGAGCTGCACTCTCGATATCTTTCCCCCAGGGCGAGCGTCACTGATTCAGGTTTTCGACACCCATTCACCTTCCGCAGAATGCATTCTTATATCATAGGCTGCTCCTTGGCGATATCGGCATCTATAGACTGGCGTCAACAGCCTTGACTTATTCGCGATTCTGATTCCAACAAGTTTGTATCTCCCGCCCGACTTGAACCCAACGAGGCATCACACCTGAGACAGCGATGAATATGAAGGGCCACATATGTGTAAACATAGGCATTAGAAACTAGAGAATAGACCAAAACCCGTGTTTCCCTAACATATTTGCTCTCAATTTCTATGTTTGGTGACGGATTTGTCCATCCATCATATGCTTTAAGCAAACTTATAATAAAAAAAGGGATCAGTTTCAAAATATGAATGAGTAAATATGATCTGAAGACATATTTAGAATTTTCTGAACTTCCTGGGCCAAAATTTTAGCAAATTCTAAATATGTATTCAGATCATATTTATTCATTCATATTTTGGAACTGATCCCTTTTTTTATTATAAGTTTGCTTAAAGCATATGATGGATGGACAAATCCGTCACCAAACATAGAAATTGAGAGCAAATATGTTAGGGAAACACGGGTTTTGGTCTATTCTCTAGTTTTTAGTGCCTATGTTTACACATATGTGGCCCTTCATATTCGTCGCTGTCTCAGGTGTCAAGTGACGCCATGAAGTTATAAAGCAGATCAACCACATAAACTTGGCACCCGCACCGATGGTCTTGGCTGGAAGTCTAGATTGCCGCTTCGTGATCTCGCCGTTTGCGTCCCGCTATCGATCTTATAACCTTTCGACACAACAGGACTCAGGAGACTCGCAATACTCGGCACCGGTCGCCTCGCACCTCGCAAACAGACAAACCCAACGCTCAGAACCACGAACTGACTAGAAACATGACCACAGAGCTCTCATAAATTGACTGACGTCAACGCCAGAACATGTTCATTTATCCCTTAAATTGCATTTCCATGACAAGTTCGTGAGCATCGGGTCTGGCAGAGGGAACTTTATGATTCCTTGGGGTCGATCCACGCATTCGCGTTGGCCATCTGGTGATGGATGCATTAATCACCCTTTGCATGTTGGTGCTTTGCGCCCCGCCACCACCGCCACTGCGTTTCTTGCCCAACCACCATGCGTCATGCATAATGGGCCACTCGTAATTCCAGCCCAGCATGCAAGTCAATAAAGACTTTCATGCCCATATGACGCTGATCGGGCCGGTGTCGTAAGCCTACCTCATCGGAACCGCTTCCTTTCTGCCAGCAAAGCAAAGCAAGCTCCGGTGACGATTACACCTCTCATGGCCTTCGTATCTCTAAAGAACCGCACCAGGGTGAGGATTTTCTAGATGACGGCTTCGAATCATGAACCTTAGGACCTCGGAGGTGTGAGGATCACCTACTCTCAACGTACAACTGTCGTCCAGTGTGTGGTTTATATGAAGCGGCGCGGGTGGGGATCCGATGTTCATCAGCTTTCTTCCAGTCGAGAGCGCTCTGTCTTTGATTTATTGACGCAAGCAATTTCTCGCTCGTGGTCTTCATTCCTGACGCTCCAACTCGACCTAGGAGCTGTCACCAACGACAGGAGTATGTCATTGATTCGCCTCGTGTTCTGTTATCTGTGATGAACGCATAAGGCTTCGCCCACCTCGAGGCTCTGAAGCAGCTCTTCTCTCTGCTTCTGGTGATGTGCCTTACCCTCATGTGTTGGACGCTGTGCTCTCAGCCCGTCCGTCCATCCCTTTGCCTTTGGTAATTGACGTCTGGGCGTCACGGATGTGGTTCGTACTACGCGTGTATTTCATTTCTCTTGGGGGATCTGGATAGAGGTCGTATTGACTTGGGTGTGTTTCCTAGGATGATCACGCTTTGCTTGCGGATTAGGCATGGTACCCGCCCTGCACGGAAATTTTGGAGGTCTTCTGGTCTAAGACTTGGATCCTGGCGGCGCTCAAGCCGTTATAACCCCACTTAGCCGTTGGCCGATGAAAATTTTGATATTGGATACTGCTCTGCCCTTGATCATCGAGCGAAGAACATGTATACTTTGGGAGCGCCATACCTATCTATGTGCCATTGTCCGGTGTTGACGATATTTTCAGAGCACCACAGACTTTGCGACTGGAGCGAGAGTGAATTGTGCCAGTTCCGCGCTCCACTTGTGACTTGACGCTGAATCAATTTCGGCGCCTCAGGAGTCCATGAGATTCTAGCTTGACTGGATTGAACACGCGACTGCAACGGAAATGTCGCCTCTATTCAACCGTCAGGCCTTTGATGTCCCCTCCTCGCTAGCAGGTTTATCGGTGCCTAGCGTATGCTCTCGAGCGCGGATATTATATCGAGGATTTGTCAGGGTTATGGGACTTTGCGAGCCGGGCTTCTCGTACCCAGAGACTCTTCTCAATTCCCTTATCAGCCACGTTTCCCATCCTTACCTTTGACTTCCATTTGAACCGAATTTATTATACCCCGTCGTTTTTCTTCGTAGAAATCGTGGGAGGCTTGATGATGGTTAGAGAGATCATTGCCGAAGAAATAAATTCAAATTGGACGGCCCAACGCACTCTGGCAGAAACAGAAATACAGAAAGTCTGTTGCTGGGCTCGGGGTAAGGTTTTAATCGCGTCCCGAACTTTACCGCTGAACTAAAATTCTAAGGCGCGACAATTAGAGTGCCTTTCTTTCTGTGAAAAGCGAGGTGACCATGGAGAAAACACCTTGAATTTCACACTCCTTCGGTCCATCTGGATTTCTAGAGGCAAAACCAGTCGGTAGGAAAAAGCATTACATTTTCGATGGGAGAATGGGCCAAAGTGAATTTGGAACTCAGAGATCTCGAGCTTAACCTTGTTAACTCGAACGCAGAAAAACTTTGGATCTCATCTCGGATCTGGTGGCGCTTGCGGGACGCAAGGACTACAGTCAATGACAAACGCTTATGCAGCTATAAAACATGAAGACAGACCTCTCAGACGCCTGGACAGTGGCGATTCGAAGGGTTATCTGACATGCACGTCCTAGATTCCTATGGCATAATGATAACGTTGCAGAAGGACCATGGGCAACGAGGCAAGGAAGGATCGATCATCGGCGAATATGGTAACGAGGGAGTCTTGAAAAGACTTTCATATGGTGTCCACATCGCGAGACGCCCTTCTGTGTCCGAGTCAATGTCAAGAGCAGTGAATGTGGCAGGCGTTCGAGCTGCTGATCTGAAGGCATACACCAATCTGGGTGGCGCAGCGAAGAGAACCTGAAAGGATTTTCCAGAGCATAACCTATGTAGTCAGATCGCATTTTGAGCAAGGAAGACGTTTGTCAGAAAGCCAATCAGAAAATTGGGGTCAGTTGATGAAGAGAGTCTGAGGGAGGTAGAGGGAATGTACTGCAGTACTTACTGTAAAGAAACTCGGGAAATGGCGAGGAAGAGAAGATGTCCGTGCCGCTTGACTGCGGCCCGAACCGGATGCAAATAAGGCTCTTTTTTGTTATTACAGACTCATAGTACGATTAGTAGGCGATGAAACTAGAATCTTGCGGAGGGGGTATAGCGGCAAGGACACGTCCGGTAATTTAGTGGCGCAATGCAGAGAGACGTGATAGGTTGCCGGTGGGATTGGGCGCGTCAAGACGCGTCTACATGCACGTGATAGGCTAAATGGGTAGCTTATTAACCTGATTCGGAGTATACGTACAGCGGAGATTGAAGTCAAATTGTTGTGCTTTCGACGCGATTGACTGGTGCGTCGCTCATTTTACATCTACTCTGGCGTCCACAGAGACATTCGACGATGGAGATTGGTAAGCAGTCTCCGAGAATACATATATATAGTGGACAGGAGCTGTCGACCTGCCCCATCCCTTCCTTCCCTCCCCCACCACCCCCCTTTCCACTCCACGGGATTCTTCAGCGCCCTCAAGCGATTTTTGGATACTCCCTCCTATTCTGCTTGAATTTCGTACAATGGCCTTCGCTATTCAATTCACCGCCACCTGGTTCTCCCACAATTTCTTCCTCGTCGTTGCCTCCGTCGTCTTCACGTACCTCTTCATCCGCGTCATCTACAACCTCTTCCTCTCTCCTCTCAGCGCTATCCCCGGCCCCTGGTATGCGGCTATCTCTGACCTTTGGATTACCATCCACGTCGTTCGTCTCCGCCAATGTCAAACAATCCAGGAGCTCTTCGAGGTATATGGCCCGGTCGTCCGTGTTGGACCTAACAAAGTCGTCTTTCGTGATATCTCAACCATGCGCAACGTCTATAACATCCACAAGTTCGATAAGAGCACTTACTATAAGAGTCTTTTGACGTGCGCCTTTTTAATTGCTTTCCTCCCACTTTCGTACTTACCAACACTCTCTTCTAGCAACGATAACGATCACGCGTACGTATATATGCGCATATGTGCTACCTTTGAAGGCTCATTTCCCTTAGTATGACCACTCTCGAACATTCTAGCCATGCCATTCGCCGAAAGGGTTATGCGCCTCACTACACGCCCACTAACGTCGCTAAATTTCAGCCAGAAATGCGAGAAATGGCTTTTGAACTTGTGAACGTAAGAGGAATCTGCTCCTTTATCACGGTATTCGCTAACATGATGACCAATTTCAGACTCTTGAGAATGTCTGCGGAAAGTCTCCCGTGGAGTGCTTGGCTCTATTCCGACACCTCATGGTTGATGTGGTGGCTTCCTCTTCCTACGGTTATCGCCTCGGAGCGGTGAGTAAGTGGGCCATGGATGTGGAAGAACCTCTCTCCACGGCGATAAACGACTTTCCCAAACGTGGTATTCTCGTAAGCATATATATTGTGTTTGCCTTTATTCCGTTGACCTTCTCTGGGCCCGCTGTAGCGCAGCATCGTTCCAACATGGGCCTGGAATCTCGTCTGCCGAATCCCCAACAAGCGCTGGAGGCAGCTTTGTGATTCTGACAAGATAATGGCCGAGGTACGCTGGCACTTGTTTCTTTCGCGTCAATCTCGGTGGTGACCGCATATACGTTGTAGTTCGTCAGCGAGCGTGTTTATGAGATGCGCGCACAGCTGAATGCCGGAATGATTGGCGATTCGGAGAAGATTCCTATGCTCCAGAGACTCCTCCAGTACCGGTATTCGACTACCCAAGTAATGCCTGATCATGACATCATTTCAGAGTGTATGGGCCATCTGTAAGCCACTCCACCTATGGATGTTGATGATACATTAAACACATGGGTTTTCTTTCACCCTTTTAGGGTAGCTGGTTCCGATACGACCTCCACGACGATGGCGTACATGTTTTGGGAGCTAAGCCGCCGCCCGGACATCATGAAGAAGCTACAAGCTGAGATGGACGAGGCCATGGCCGATGCGAAGGTTGTTCCCGATATCTCTGTGCTCCAGGAGTTGCCATACCTTAGCGCATTCATGAAAGAAGGTACGTCATCTACCAAAAAAAATTACTTTCAACCAAAGAATAACGGTGCATTCACTCTTTCAAGGCCTTCGCTTGTACACTGCTGTGCCCAGCCTCCTTGAGCGTGTGGTCCCTGCTTCCACATCCAAGAACGGGGCATCGGACGAGATATTCGACATGATGGGTTACCCTCTTCCCCCAGGTACTATTGTTTCCACCCAGGCCTGGTCCATGCACCGTGATCCTTCTATCTTCCCCTCTCCTGACTCTTTCCAACCTGAGCGTTGGCTGGCATCTTCGACGAATGAAAGCGAGCTGGCTATAATGGCTCAACATATGATGCCGTTTGGAGCCGGCTCGAGGGTGTGTGTAGGGCAAACTCTTGCGCAGGTTATCATGCGGATCGCGATTGCGGCGATTTCTAGGAGCTTTGACGTGGTAGCTCCGGCAGAGACGAACGAGAGGAGTATGGAGGTTAGGGATAGCTTCGTGAGTCCCCCCTACCCAATACCAGTTAGCTCGATGTACTGACCATTGCTTTACTAGGTCGTCTTCCCAGCTGCAATGGAGTGCAAACTCATCTTCACCCCGCGCCAACAGTAAATGCGCTACCTCCCGCCATTCACTTGATTCTGGATCACTTTCGTTCTAATTTTTTAATCTTCTCCGGCACGCTATCTCTGCTTTCGCTTGGTTATTCAAAGCTTCAACTTCGATTCATGGAATTTTAGAGGCTCCCCTTCCCCAGCGTGCGCACCCTTTGTTAAGCTCTTCAGCACACGCAAACTAGGCCTTTCTTGTTTGGTAATTGCCTAGTGCTGCGCAACCTTGTCTTTGTTATGCAAAACCCGCTTCGCCTCACTGGTTTTTTCGGGAGGCTCGCACCTATGGCGACTAATACGCCTTCACACTCCTTTTGCGACAACTTACATTACGGACTGCATAATATGTTGGATGATTGCTTGAGAATTCTCCCATTCTTAGCTTATACCCCGTCTTGTCGATATTCATCGTCATGGGCTAATTATCTCGAGTGTAGCCTATAGCGACTGTAGCTTTCTAGTGAACACAAACACTCCTTTCTGCTGAAAAACGATGGATGTGAATTGTGATCTTCACAAGGCCCATGTATCTTGACGATGTAATTTGTAGGTTTCGCAGTAACAACTAAAGGAATCAAGAGGGAAGAGACGGGATAGTTACAGACAGCGATGGACAAAGAATATACAATAGAAAGATGGGATAACGGATTGTGGTGGAAGTGTACAAGAGAGGACGGGGTGTACAATAGTACATTACAGAGCAAGAGGCGGGATAAATGTACAACGTTGAGATTTACGACAAAAGCGATGCCAGATGAAGGGCAATTCTGCCCGTGAAAAAAAAAAAGAAGAGGAAAAGCGCTAGCTTGGACGTAGAAACACCAAAAGAGTCAGGAACCTGTATAAAGACCGGGGAAAGGCGAGGCGAGATGAAATGTATCAGGGAAATGGTCCGCCCCTGAGGGTTGCAATCGAAGAAGAGAGGATGCGTAGAAAAGGACCCATGGTAAACCTGTAAGTGTGTAAAGAGAACCAAAGGGCCAAAAATACGTCTTGAGGATAAAGGCCGCTTCTGAATTACGAGATAGGTGCACTGGAAGGAGAGATCTGATAGCCTGTAAGAGTTGGAGTATGACTTGAGTGATAAATAGCTGAGATCCAGGGACGAAGCTGTAAAGTAGGCAATGAGGCCGGGAATGTTCTTGTATCGTCCGAGAAGTTGACCTAGTTGGAGTTTGTGTGCAATTCGAATGTAACGTCGGAAGCAGGGCCCCTCAATCAGTGATTGACTCGGAAGGGATCTCGCCCCGTCCTTCTTCATCTCTATTTCTATTCGTCTGACCCATCCATTCGCCCTTCACCCAAACCCCACAACAACACTCATGCGGATCCCCATCCCAGTGGCCATTCACCAAAGTCACTAAAGGGCCTATAGGGATCGTCACCATCACGCCGCCTCACACCTAATCCCGATGGCCATTCCCCCTCCCAGTCACACTCCCCCAACTAGAGTCACTCATCCCGCTATCACTGAGCCCATTCTCGCTCTCCAAATCGCCAAAGTCACTAAACGGACTACGAGGATCGTCGCCATCATGCTGCCTCACATCCAAGAAGGTCTGGGACATGGGTGACAAGACTTGATTCCCTCCGGAGACAGAAAGCCCATGCTCGAAGTTACCGACGTCAAAGAAGCCGTGGGGGGAAGAAACTCGACCGGCATCGCTCCTCTCGTCCAAGTCTGACATGAAATCCAAGTCCGAGAGCTCCCCGCCTCGGAAGTGGGGAGAGACGGGAGAACGTGGCGAGCGAGGTGTACCTTCACCTTCCTCCTTATCCGAGTCACTCTCCGTAGCCGTACCGAAAACAAGGGTTGAACGAGGCTGGGAAGCTGCTAAAGGCAGGCGTGGGGGCGTGCTGTGCCCTGGGCCTGTGGAATGGAAAGATTGCTGCGGAACGTAAGCAGCTGGATTCGGAGATGTGAAGGTGATCGGGGACGGGGATGAAAGGGCAGATAAACTCCGCAGGCTCGCAGCTTGGTCTTGCAGTGGGCTGGAGAGTGTCGAAGGCGATGATAAACCAGATCCTTGGCTAGATAAGGTTGACACGGACCCAGACACGGCTGGAGAGGACGGGAAGGAGTGATACTGCGAAGTTACAGACGCAGTAGAGCTTTCTAAAGCCTGGTTCTGTTGCTGCTGCTGATAGGCTGGGTTTGCGGGCATCCATCCGTCGCTGCCTTGTGGAAGCAAACCCGGGGGCGGGGAGAAAGTAATATTAGGTCTGGCACTCGGAGACGTCGCTCCAGCACCAGAACGAAGAGCCGAAAATGGGGAAGGCGTCGCTCGAACGGGCATCCATGGAGAATTAGCTGCACCGGACCCAGACAGGACGGAGAAAGGCGACTCGGAGCGGGAGGAAGGCGGAGAGAGCAACTCGAGGCCATGTTCGTGGTCAAGGTCTTGTGGGTAAGACTGAGAAAGGGAGGGGATGTACTCTGGGAGGAGGGGATGCAATAGGGGAGAAGGCTGTGCTGGGGAAGAAGATTGATTTGGAGATATGAGAGAAGAAGAGATGGTCGAGGGCGGGGACGGCAGGGTTACACGGGAATCCGAGACCTGGGACATTAAGGGTGGAGAAGAGCCGGGAAGAAGAGAGGATCCAACCGCTAGAGGGGTAGACATACGACTACGAAGTGTACCCGTAGACGTTGGTGTAGTTGGTGCAGAAGAGTCAACGAGGACGTGCGTGGGCGACATTGGAATGTACGGGATAGATATGGTCGACTTGAATGCGACAGAAATATTAGTTGATGATGGACACATTAGGGGCAAGTTGTAGGCAACTCACCTCACCCAAGACATCGTGGTCAGCACTTTCGCGGTTCTTGCGCTGCCTCAACGAAGACGAGAAATCGCCGGCACCACTAGTAGTACTCCTCCACTCTCGAAGCTCGCTTGCAACGAGGTCTTCGAGCTCAATACTATTCGCTATTCCGGCGGCAGAACCTTTCCCACGAGCTCGACGCTGCCTCATGCCGTTATGATCGCCATCATTATCATCGTCTTCAGAGTCGGTATCTGTGTCCGACGACTTATCAGAGCTTTTCCCCCCACGTCTCTTCAGCGGGATGGAGCTATCGGTGGGAGAGGGGGGCTCGGTCGAAATAGGCACAGGACCCCCTCGACTAGGAAAATATTTGGCCATGAAATCGGCCTTCCATTTGCCAACGTGCGGTGCGATGTGGGGTGTATAGACAAACTGGTATATAGGGGTTGTTAGTCGTCGGAAGGGGCGATGAATGAGAGAGAGCTGCGCACCTCATGGAAAGCGATTACGGCGCCAACTGTGCACACACCAGCGACAACGTAGACAACTACTGGGGCTGGCATTAGGGTAGATTGTAGACCGTATCGAGCCCGCTATCGTCGCTAGTAGCTCGTTGTGGACGACGACGAAGACCGGGAAAGGTGGGAGTTCGAGAATGAAACCCAAGATATGAGCCGAACCTCACATTGCCCGGTCCGGCCGGGATCGAGCGTTTGTTTGACACCACCATCACACCTTTCATGATCACAGCCCTCCGGATTCGCTCACAGAATTCCTCATGCATCCAGGGATGACTTGAGCTCGTCGGTCTTATCAGAAGTCTCCGAGGAAGTTTTTCAAAAAAAAAAGAGAAAGAAAAGAAAAGAAAAAAATAGCGCCCAATCCTTTCCGTCTTCATCAGTGGAAATTAATATACATGGGTCACCTCAGAGCTACAGCGGAAGCGCTCACTCTCAAGCCTTTGAACTTGGCTCATTGCTATCACTGGTAGTGACTGTGCAATACTTCATTTAATTCGAATTGTGATCGGCCCTTCTTCGACCCCACTTTCATTCCCGTTCAACAACGTCAACACACGCTAGTGATCAGGAAGAATACCCGGACTACCTCACAATTTTTACATTGCGCCACCAGACCGAATTTAGGACTCAGTATTCAGCATTCAGCGTTCACTTTTTGCTCAAGCTCGATGTCATGCTGGTAACAACTTGCATCCTAATATTATCTCTCTACCTGCTACGTGCGCATCTCCCTGGTGATCTATGGGCCATTTCGCATTCGAAATATTGGTTCGTTTTACCTGCATCTGACTGAAAGTGTATCTTTTCGTCATGCTCGGCGGCGCAGAACGGTCCCGCCCTGTGGGATCCATTTACCTCACATTGCTTAATCCCGTGGCAAGATTCAAAAAAAAAAAATCCCGACGAGGCTCTTCATAATTGGTGTCCCCACAAAAAAAAAGTAGAGACAAAGACATAGGATGAACTTTGTGAGTGACCACCACAGGACTCGAACCTGCAACCTTTTGGTGGCCATTAAGCCATCGAAGCCAAACGCGCTAGGTACACAGCCTCGAATTTATAATCTTTTTCAGCACTTGTCCAACTTGATACCCTAGAATCACTTCTTGGCTTTCCGCTTGCAGATCAGAGTTGACAGTTCATCTCAGTCAATCAACCAAGGATACTCTTGACCAGGACGATGTATCCCCTATGACATAGATGTGATTCTACGCGACTGTGAGCCGATTTTGTCTTGTTTTCCTAATTTGGATAATTACCAATCAAGGTACCTTGCCATCACGTCGAGTGACTTTCCCTTGCAGCAATAAGTACTACAGGCTGCCTCATACTACTATACTACACTCTGAGAGATCATGACAAAGCAAGTTTTCCTTCATGTTGAATCTCCCTTATCTTGACCAAATTTGAAGCATTCCTTCCGTAGTCTGCGAAAGATGTGGCCGGTTCATTGGTCCAGTCTTGGAGGACTCCTCTTATGCGACGCCGACTCTTGAGATATTACGGGAAAATACCACGCCAGATTCAGATACCCGACATGAAATTGAAGAAATTGTTCGTCATGACGACGCCGATATCCACTTCCTTGACAGGGAAATATCCAAGCTCCAAACAGTGCTCCTTGATCGCCAGCGTCGGCGCCAAGCGATTCAGACGCGCGTCGATCGTAACAAAGCACTTTTAGCTCCCATTCGCCGCCTCCCTGTGGAGATCCTTCAGAAGATCTTCACCTTATGCTTCCCTTTTGTGTCCACGGCCAACATAGCATGCCTGCCGTTCACAGTTAGCCATGTTTCTGCCCACTGGCGCGCGGTCGCGTCGACAACTCCCGACCTATGGCGCAAAGTTGAGCTCGACGTCGTCGCTTTGCCCGCGCTTTCCCCAAGGGAAAGACTCCACATCTACTTGCGCTTCGTCAACCTTGCCCACAACCAGTCCGGAACACGCCCGGTTTGCATGTCCATCACTCCTCACTTAAGCGTAAAGGATCTCAGAGAATTTCAAGGCCTTGTTACTATCGTGCGACTAATGGCGTCAAATTTCTCTGGTCGTTGGGATGAGTTATCAGTTGACCTTGATTTGTTTAATTCCATAAGGAGCTCGGAGATAATGGCCCTATCCAGCCTCAAACGCCTTACACTCTCGGACAAACTGCGAAACATCCCACTCTGTCGTCTTCCGCGCAAGCTTTGTCAACTTACTCATCTCAAACTATTAAGCTGTTCCACGCCCGTCACTCGATTGGTCAATATGCCCTGGTCCCAAATCACGCATTTTGGAGCACAACATGTTCCTATCAACGATCTCGGTCCAGTTTTGGGCCAAATGTCGTCCCTCACACATGCTCACCTCTCCGCGCTTGGGTCATATGACACCCCAGTATTGCAACCAATATGTCTACTGCATCTCAGAGACCTGACGCTTTCATGTTCCCAAGCCATTATTTGCGACATTGCAAAATCTTTGACAACCCCCAGCCTATCCCGGTTCCGAGCCATCGTTTCATCACGTCCTGATGCGCCTCAGTTTCATTCCCTCGGGCAGACATTGAGAGCCTTCATAGATCGCTCATCCGCGCCAATAACCCATCTCGGACTGCAACACATTTCAGCGGAAGACATGAAGGACACATTTGAAGGACTCCCGTCGGTGGAATCACTTGACCTCTCCATCCAAGAGGACTCTAATGCTCTGAACCTGATCATGAATGAGCTTGTGTGGAAGACGCATCCTCACAACTCTCCCGAGTCAGATGTCCCCAATCTCCTCCCTAACCTGCAAATGTTAACAGTACGGAGAAGGAGTTTGGGTGGTGCCCTTCCCGGTATCATTCAAATGGTCTGTTCCCGTCTAAACACTCAACTTATGACGTCGGAGGTACATTCACCCCCCGCTCGCCTCCGCACAGTCTGCTTTCGGAGCGTGGATTCCGTTTCATCGTTGCTTCAGCTACGTCAGCTAGGCGTTGCTGTTGATTGTATGCATGGATTAAGAGGAGCGGACGTACAGCAGCTCACTATAGATGTCGCGATTTAAATTTATTAGCAAGAGTTGAGCAAGGGGTTGGGAGGACATCTCTGAATTCGAAAGTGCGGCGATCGTTGTGCGGCAGATCTGTGCGGCGATCCCGGTCACGTGTCTGTTTGCCAAACAATTGAGACGCGTCAACTGTGGTCCAAGATACACGCGCGACGTGTTTATTTTGCTCGCTCAGCCGGAAATCACACATTTCATAGCTTTCAACCATAAACAAAGTATATTAATGCAACTACACATGTCAGTCAAGGAACGGGAAGATAGTAGGGAGGACAGAGTAAGTACTGCATTATACAGACTACTCACTTAATATCATGTGGCTGACCAGTCGCCCCTGCCTCGAGCGTGACTCGGCGGCTCTCGCAGCACCCTCAGTCTCTATCAACAGTCGTTGGTATGTCCTGCCCTAATAAATTACCATTGTCGGCATATGCCATATGGTTTATGATTACTTTGTGCTGGGTTATGAGTGCGTGGCTATAATTATCATCACACATGAATATTATTATTTTAATCTGCGATGATTTTGCGAGGGCGTCGTCAGCGCGTGAGGCTTCGTGAAGAGGTGGTATGGCGAGGACGGTATGTTGTGGTGGGGAATTTGCAAAAGCGTAAGTCCCGTGACATGCTCGGCGAAAGTTCCCGCCGCGAAGTGCGGCAGTTTATTCGCCGCACTTTCGAATTCAGAGATTTTCTGGGGGTTGGCAAGGGGATGACGATCGAACGCTTTGGAACTGGATTGCAATTTATTTCGTGACGTTCAAACAAATATTTAAGAATCAAAGGGGAGTTTCAACTACGAGGATCTCATTTATTTATTACTTCATGAGTAGGTATTAAACTTCAAGTTGTCCATCCGAATTTTGTCTTGGCGCCAACTGCTTTACATAATTATGTAAGTTACACAGTAAGGGAAACCGGGATTTTACCGAAAATAGAAAGCGGTGGGCGAGTCCAGGTTCCTGTTTCCAGCCAGCCCTGTTCCAACCTGCGCCCATAAAATCCGGACTGAGAATGGTCCATTTTATCTGGAGTCTTCCACCATTAGCTCAGAAATGAAGAGGAATCTCGACGCAGACGCTGGTGATCCCCAAATTTCCGTTGTTGTGAAGAAATCCAAAGTTGATGCCAGTAACAAGACTATCGCGAATCAAGGCATCACTACCGAGTCACTTCAGCAACTCTTGGATTTCTCGCAGCTCTCCGACGAGAAAAGCATAGCAGCGCGGTTCGAGGTCCTTGCCAGTGCCCTTCTACGCGATTTTCACCTCGTTCTGAAATGCGGCGACGTGGAAACGAAATTCCAGATTCTAGAGCTGGAGTATTACCTGCGAAAACCTGGCTGTCATGAGGACCCGTTTACCCATGGGAGTGAGGAACAGAAAGTCAGCGGACGATGGTGAGAATTGCCCTTTCAGGAAACGTACACATTTACTAACCAAGTCATCTACAGGTACTTTCATCGTGCGCCACGTCAATCCACAAACTCGAATCTGAACTCCACCAGTCTGACGGAGTACAGAACTGGTTCAAGGAAAGGCTTGGATTTGACTTTCGGTGGTCCCCCTCAGTCCGTTGCCGCCATGTCGGACTCCGCACCTTCCTCCATCATCTCCAGCACTCCCGGGCCTTCCGTGGCCGCTGGCCGTGGAAAAGAAACACGCGGTGGCATTCTCCTCAGATCCATTCGCAAACTTGGTCCGAACACCCAAGTCATCTCAGGTCCCTCACTATTAGTCGACCAAATCCTGTCACTCGGTGGAGCAGCCTCCGTGGCTGAATTTGTCGAGACAAAGCTGGCAGGAGACACCTCCGCTTTCCTCCCCGAGGCTAATACCGGCACCGACACCCCATCTGTGAAACTCTATTTCAAACACTCACCATCCAAGGCTCAGCCAGGATCTTTAGCTGGATTTTTCAAGGGAGGAGAGTCACATTCCTCGGGCTCAAAGATATACAAGTCTCCCCGTATTGGTCTCGACCTGTCCCACCCAGGAACTACCGGCCCAGCAGTCAAACCCCTCCACTCCCGCATCTGTTTCTTGCCAAGACGTTATCGATATTTCACCCACCCATCTGAGCTCGTTGCCAACGGGCGCGCTCAGACTTTCCTAGGGATTGTGTATTCACGCATGCCTTCTGATATTGATAAGGGGTTAAAGGACCGGAAGATGCTGGCTGAGGTTGTCCGACTGTCGGGAATGAAAGAAGGGACTGCTACCAAGTACTTAGCGGACTATGTTGGTGGTCGGGCGGGGGGCGCGAAGCTGTTGGAGGACTTTATTGGGCTCAAAGGAAAGGGCGCTGCGAGCTCGCCTTCGACGTATTTGATAATGATGGGTGCGATTTCAGCCCTCTGAACCCGCTCTTGTTTCATCGTCATCATCCAAACACCCCATGCTATATCGTTTTGGAAGCGATGTAGTTACATATACCTAAATCTACAGCTTCATTAATTGGCGTGCTGGATGTCCATTTACCGAGAAATTTCATGAGTTTTGGGTTTGCGGCATACATAGTTGGCTCAACGTCAGAAAAGTACTCAGCAACTTGGAGCCGAAAAGGGGAAGAACCAAGCCTACCTAAAGTTTGCTTTCGACCGTCATAATCAGAGATGAACAAGAGGGCTCTTGCCGCAGATAATACCCAGGTAGCTGCGGTCGCGAAGAAATCCAAAGTTGACCAGGGGATCAACGTGCAACCCGGTGACCAAACCGTCACCTCAAACGATGACCACAACCAGTTCAACCCCATCACTACAGAGTCTCTTCAACAGCTACTGGATTTCTCGTGCCTCTCCGACGAGCAATCCATAAAGGCGCGCTTTGATGTCGTAGCCAACGCCCTTCTATGCGACTTCCACCTCGTCCTGAAATGCGAAAACGTGGAAACGGAATTCCAGATTTTAGAGCTGGAATTTTATCTGCAGAAAGCTGGATGCCATGAGGACCCGTATACCCATGGAGGCGAGGAACAGAAGATTAGTGGGCGATGGTGAGCATGGTCCTCGTTGAATATAATGAAACTTGGGCCCGTGCACTAACTCGTCGACAGGTACTTTCATCGTCCTCCACGTCGCTCTGCAGACTCAAATCGCAGCGCTACCAGTTTAACGGACTACTACAGAGGTGGCTCGAGGAAGGGTATGGATGTGACCATTGGTGGCCCCTCTTCATCCATCACCACCACGTCTCCATACTTCGCACCCTCCGCTACCACTCTGAGTGCTCCTGGGCCATCGGACTTGTCTCCCAGCCAGGAAATACCACCCTTGCCACGCGGTGGCATACTCCTCAGATCCATCCGCAAACTGGGTCCAAAGCCCCAGGTGATCTCAGGCCCCTCTCTCTTAGTCGACCAAATCCTCATACTCAGCGGGGCAGCCTCCATTTCCGAGTTGGTTGAGACCAAGTGGGTAGGAGAGAGGACTGCTTTTCTCCACAGCGCTAATCCCGCCGATACCCCACCTTTCAAACTCTATCTCGAGCACACTCCTTCAAATAAGCACAGCCCCGGCTTGAAGATATACAACTCCCCGCGTATTGGCCTTGACCTGTCACATCCAGGAACGACAGGCCCAGAAGTCAAACCCCTCCACTCCCGCATCCGGTTCTTGCCAAAACGATATCGATACTTTACCAATCCGTCAGAACTGGTTGCCAACGGGCGCACGCAAACTTTCCTTGGCATCCTGTATTCATGCATTTCTTCCGACGTCAACCAGAGCTTGAAAGACCAGAAGGTTCTGGCTGAGGTTGTCCGCCTCTCAGGGATGAAAGAGGGTACCGTTACCAGGTACATAGCGGACTATGCAGCTGGTCGTGCGGGGGGCGCAAGGACTTTGGCGGGTTTTGTTGGGCCAAAGGGAAAGGGTGCTGCGAGCTCGCCGTCAACTTATTTGAAGATGATGGGCGCGATTTCGGCCCTCTAATACTAACTGGTATTTGTTCTGGGTCTCTCCGTTCAGCACCATGATGTCTCGTTCCGGAAGTGCTTTACAGTCGTTGTCAGGACCTTAATGATTCTGTTCTACACTTCAACTATCCGTGAGGCTGCCACACCTTAAGCTGAAACCGTTGCTCCTCCGGTTGCATCCTCAGTTCCATTGAAGCAACAAAGGATATTGCTCTCTCCGCAGGTTCAATTGACACCCCTGCTCCTATGACTCTCTGGGATCAGCCTTGAGCTGAGCGGGAGGCTCTACTCTACATATCCTCGTAATCCTTGAAAATCCCTTCTGATGGATGAATCGATCCAGTAACGTCAGCTTGAATAGCCTCCTGCGTGAGCCAGCGTTGTTCTCCGCTGCTTTGGACCAGTGGAACTCAAATCATATTGCCGTGATATCGAGCAATGTCGAAAACCATGTGGGCTTTCCAAGGCTCCTTTCGAATTCAAGTACCTTCCGAACCACGCCAGATCCTTCAGCTAGCCCACAGGCTTCGTATTTGGAGCTGTGTGTTACTGACTCCGTAATCGTCGGAAATTCAATCTGGCCTGTCTCCATAAACGTGTAGGTGTCAAACCGCCTTTGCGTGAAAAAAGTTTTAAAACTCAATCCCCAACTGGACCAATGTCCCTGGCCTGCCTTCTCGAACCTCGAAATAGGTTGTCTGCGGAGTGTGTCGTTGTTTTGGGAATTGAAAACGCCAAGGTAACAAGCAATCGTCAATTAAAGCACGCTGTTGCACTTATTTCTGCAGAACTGAATGAGTACTGCCAGAGTCGGAGATAAAAGTTGTTGAGATGGTTTGTGTTTTAGGAAGGAAGTAGCCAAATTGAAACCATTGCGGATGGTAGCATGGGCTCAGTAACAGGGTCCTGCGTTTGTTCGTTTCACTTTAAATTCAGTGTCTGTCCCGCTGATTCCCTTGAAGGTACATAGCCCTCAGGTTATTTCCTGCCCGTTTAGTGCGTTCAATTTTACGCAGCACAACCCAATTTTAAATGGTGATCAGCAACAAGACCCTGGACTTTTTCGCGCACAGGTGCGGCCTTTCCATTTCAATTTAATTGTAGTGTGTCCAGATCCCCTCTGAGACACCTTGCTTCTGAGGGCAGTTTATCTCGCATACAGAAATATGCGAGGCACTTGCGGCCACTTGCAAGTCGACTGCCCGCAAGCGACTGCGAGTGACAAGGCTTGTTCGCAGATGTAAACTTGATGTAAACGCTTTCATTTCCCTCATGCAAAATCGGACTCCGTCATTCCGCACATGTCCTCACTCAGGTTGAGATGTGCACCAAGAAAAATGCTATAGGCCGATCATCATTCCTGGCACAGGATTTGGCTTCAACTTGAGCTTGGTTGGTAGCCGTAAATGGTATGCCAAGCCTGAGTTTTGCGAATGCGATCGACATATGATCATGAGTCCTTTGCACCAGTACTGCCTTGCGTTAACTGGCAGCACTCGATTATGCTTCAGGTGAGTATATAAACCCACCGTGTGGGCAGACACAACGCAGTCCAACTTACATCCCGTTTACAATGCTCTTTACATCCCTCATCTTCGTTGCCCAGCTTTTCGGCGCTGTTCTAGCAGTACCTTCTCCTTTGTTGGATAGTGTATGTTCACGTTCTTTGAGACACTCTCATTCCGTGGCTTATCCCCAATCAAGGCCATCGAAGAGCGTTCCCTGGAAGCCAGAGCACCAACTATAGTGTTCCACCTTTGTAAAGATATCAACTTGACAGGCGACTGCTTCTACCTTGCCTCGGAGCCACTCACTGTATTGGGCAGCAACAGCGGATGTGTTAATTTCAAGGCGGAGGTGGCATCAAGCATTGCGAGTGTCCGGGTTCTCTACACCTGGCAATATGCTGTTTCACTATACGAGTGAGTCCTTGCGGGGTTGTCAAACCGTCGAACCACTTATGCATATCCTTATCTAGTGATGCGGGCTGCAATGGTCCAGGCGTTACTATCATGGATAGCGATAGGGATCTCGCCCAATGGAAGAATAGGGCGAAGTCGGCCAGAGTCTATTACCTACCTATCAACGTTAACACTGCATACCCAAACAGCGCAGTATGAGACGACGGACTTATTTCATACCCCAGATGGACTTACATAGTTGTACCTCGGATACGTGAATCGTGATGATATGTTTACACCCAATGATCCCAAGTTAATCACCTGCGTGAACAGACTCGGAACCCGAGTCATTGGGCGATGTTTGAAATACAAAATGGGGCAAGTCAATTGTGAACCGAAAATCCGACGTGGCTCCGTGTATCTAGTGTTCCAAGTCAAGGCTGCTATGTCAATCCGCGATACAGACATGAAGGGAAAGACGAACCAGAGGTAGAGACGGGGTTTGAAGCGTTGGTTGTATTCTGTATTTATGGAAAGTAGTAGAATGGACAAAGAGGACGAACAGTATTGCCGTCGGATTGTTGAGCAGCTCCTATCCAGGGAAGAGGGAGTCCTGCAAAGTGTTGCCCCATGTACGATGTCTCGAAAGGACAACGGCACTGCTCCCGGAATGGCATATCATCGAATTATCATCGAATTGATCTCTCCAACCATATTTTTCTGAAAGACCCCTGATGTCTAATACTGAAAAGCAAAGGGATATACGGGCGAGCATGGGGTAGAGGGAGTTCAAGGAGCACTGACCGAGTTGGACCACACAAGAATGAACACCGTTGAAGACCCAAGTTATGAAATGCCGAATGGCATTACTTAGATTCGCGCACCTCATCGGATTAGAAGAGACCCTCAATGGTCCACTCCAATTTCGGATACTAAAGTATTGGAGTAGCCATATCACCCATCGTAGGGGTAGAACACAGCAAAGATCGGCATGAACTCCTCAGGTCTGCGATGCGTCGTCACGTGATTCTTACATTAATACGCATTGTCGAATGCTTACCCAGTCCATATGTCGTTGTGAAACTTGTGAAAGTAGGAAGTATTAGCTATTTAACGAGTGCCCGTTAATGTTCTGCGAGATAAAATTACGATTGACGTTGTGCCAGCTTTGGGTACAATTTGAATATCGCAACACAAATCGGTCAAGCTACAGAGTTAACATGGGCATTGTTACGGTTATACATTATCGCTCCAATGCAAGTCACATATTCGAACGTCCTGGCTTTGCCGAAGAGTCGCATGCATATTGATGCCGTTCCAGTTCTTCAACTCAAACCCGATCGGCTAACAGAGACTGACGCTTGATGCCAAAAAGACCACCACACCATCAAATACTGCTACTCAGATTTAGACATACAGATGTTACGGTCACTCTCCTTCCTCGGGAGCAAAAGCGGGGCATACATACGCACCCCAAATAAACCTATGGACGATTGTTGCAAGTATTAACCCGACAACATCCGAATTACTCACGTATCGCTGACCTATGCACAATAGCCACGCGCCCCCCATCATCCTCCATCGAAGTCGTAGTCCGCGCGAGAATAAACAAGGACCCTCCAATGAGTTTGGTGTTTCTCACCCTAGGTCTTAGCGCTCAGTAGTTCGATATAGGCTGAAAAACCATTGGAAAAGGGAGGTGTCAGTAACCATCGTCGGCCACATCTAATACAAACTTACAACAGCCCAATCAGGGATGGGTACATCCGTATGCGTGACGTTGCGGCAGCCCATGGCGACAACGAGCTGGGATGGATACGCAGGACGGAGAATACGTGGTGTGAAGGCTGAGTCCAGGGATAACGATTGCTCGTTCACAGGCAGAGATCGGGGCCATTGGGTGGTATGCAACGACACATAGAGCGTCGGGAATGAGGTAAACGAGAAGCTCTGGGCACTGAGCGAGCTTTGGCAAGGAGAATGACCGAATAGCCACATAGCTGGGTGCAACCAATCAGACGATCGATGTGTGTGAGAGGTCTGCCTGCGGCCACTGGCAAAGAGTCAATATTGGATCAACGAGCTCAGTATGGAGGCAAGTTCATTGAAAGGATTAAACCATAGCAAAAATTGCTTAGTGAGTTAATACTCGAAGGGAACCAAGTGGCCGCGTCGTGCGGGCCATGGTGGACCTAGGAAAGACGGCAGGATCATCGAAGTGGGGCTTGCGTGGGTGTTGTGGAACCAGGACCTGAGTAGCGGATGGGGGCAGTTAGAGGGGAAAAAAATCGAATATATGCGAGGTGATAAGGAATTTAGAGGTCGAGTAAGGGAGAACGGTACGAATGAACAAGTAACGCAAGGCGATAACTTACCAAAGGAGAGACGGCCGTGATCCCTACTCTCCAGCTCTCCGACTGAAGCTTGCACTTATGATCAGGTGGACGGCAGTGGCCTGGCATGGTTTATGGAGCTGTCCGAGAGCGTATTAGCGTGGTCGAGCTGGGCATTGTTAACAACGCCAGCGGGGTTTGCAATGGAAATGCCGTTTAGGGCAGGCATTGTCGATTTGTAAGAAAGAAATACTGACGATACAACTTGAGCTACCGAAGTCTCCTCCGTCATATGCAAAGTGGCTTCGACCGGGTTGCCGGGTGGGAGTCCATAGATGGAATTGAAGCAAAAAAATAGTCGATTCCAATCCTGTTTATGCCGTAAGCATCCAGTAACTTCCCAATTTCAAGATTTCAATGATCGTACCAGTAGAAATCTGTGGTTTACGGGCTTGTACGCTTTAAAAAGCATGGCGCTCGTAAACGAAGCCAAGGGGACCGGAACTGTCACAGAATTTTCAGTATACTAGACTGACGGGGGCATGCGGAAGAAAGGAGGGGGAAGTTTGGTAGCAGCACAGAAGGGGGAAAACGAGGTGAGGTAGAAAGGGGAGCAAATTTAATGGAAGGAGGAACTTACTCAGGACTGATGCACTCGAATATCTTTGCAATGAAACCCATGTACTAACTCTTCGCGCATCCTTTGAATCTCAACAGCTCTCGGCTCTCTCTACATCCGTACATGTTGACGAAGGCGGCCATCGGTTTCGTTTTGATCACAGCGGGAGGTCGAGTGAAGATTTCCAGGCGACGTCGGTAGTAGCTGAAGAAACATTGGACGACTCGTCATGAAACTCCGTTCCACCAGGGGGGTTCGTGGCGGAATTGAACGTTCTATGAGTGCTTTGAGACTGGAAGCCGTGCCCTCATCGAAGCCGGCCAAAGAGAACATCAACTTGACAACAACTATTTTGCAAGTAGAAGGACCCTTAAGTGGGTCGCAGGGTATGAAAGGAAAAGGCGTGTTTAAGGTCGGCTTGGTCGTTAACGCTCTGGGACAGCGGAGTTAAGTTGATCGATTTGTCATCAACGTTATCGCATAGCCACACCCAAAACAAACAGCCTTGCACACCTGACCACACATCTTTCCTCTTAACTTCCATCTCGTCGTCTAACAATGTGTATCCCAACCAATCACCCTTTCCTCAAACCGTTTTCTAGTCTGAAGAAAGCGATCACAAGATCACGCTCACCGATGCCTCAATCCGCGGACATCGCCAGCAATGATTTAGCTCGCCCCAGCTCAGACCCGCCTATCTTGATAACTCCATCTTCGACTATCCGTGCAGCGGACATAGCCATGCCAGTCACTAGTAAGATACTTTCTAATCTTCCAGCCCCAAAGGGAACATTGATCACTCATGAAATCAAATTTGTAGGTGATTATGTTGAAGTCCCTGGGGAAGCAGTGGTTGAGCACTTGCAACAAGTTTTACCTATCTCCACTGGTCTGCATTAACCCCATTCCTCTATCATCTACCATTGGTAACACTAATATAGATCTTCTGAGTTCTCACCTGCCTATCTCTGCCCCAATTGCTCCTGTTCTGAATGTGGGCCTGGTGTCAGTGGGCACTGAAATGACTGTTGCTTGTGAGATAACCCTCAATCTTTGTAAAGTTGATATTGACTGTTATCAATTCTAATCTCACAGTTGATCAGGTTGAAGGCACTGTGGAAGAAGTTGTTGATTTGTTGCAACCCCCTTCTCCTATCTTGACTGGTCCATGCTTTCTCCAAATCTCTATATTCTATCTCTGATAACTTTGTATAGATCCTGCAAATTCTGCCTTGCCTATCTCTCTACCAATTTCTTCTGCTCTGAATGCAGAAGTGATGCCTGCCAGTCAGTACTCTTATAAATATAGTTCAGGCTTGCTCAAATGTGACAGACCATGCAGAGTTCTCAACAAACCTTCCAGCTGACATTATACATAACATTTCAGCTCAAAATATGAACACAGCCCCTAACTATGGTTTGTTGTATCTGGATCATCAGATTTTGTTGCTTTAACTTATATTTTAATAGGTACTATCAACCAAGGTAAGTAGTAAGAAAAGCATCATATTCATCTTAATGTTATTTGTGGTTGGTAGGTGTGGATGCAAATCTTCAAATCACACTTGAGATGATCAGGGATGAACAACTGGGTATTACTGCAGGTTCTTATTTCAAATGTATAATTGACTTCATTTTTTTGTAGTGAAGGAGATTTATAAGTGGCTTTCTCCACCCAAGGAGTCTGCTAACTATAATGCTGCATATGCAATTCTGAAGAGTCAACCAGACACTTGTCAATGGTTTGTCACAGGGAATACATTTTCTGGGTGGCTCAAACAGCCTGGCTTTCTCTGGATCAAAGGAAAGTGTAAGTTTGCTGTCAAAATTTGTAAAGTTAAATGTTATTGACAGTCTATCCAGCTGGCTCTGGTAAAACCATTTTAAGGTTGAGAATTCTAACATTTTTATGAAATCAAATTGATTCTTCTTTTCACAGCTCAGCAATAATTCACAATATTCTTCAAAGATTCAATTCTGCTACTGCATATTTCTTTTTTGATGGAAGAGACTCACAGAAGGATTTCCAGCTGCATGATAAACTGATCCGATCACTCATCTGGCAATTCTCTCTCAAATGTGAGGGTGGAGTGTCTAAAGTCTTACTGAATCTGTATGCTTGCTGTGGTGATGGCCATCAGGAGCCAACTCTGGATGATCTGGAGAATACTCTTCAAAGAATTCTTGATGGATTTAGCTCAACATTCATCGTTCTGGATGCTCTTGATGAATGTATTGAAAGAGAAAAACTTCTTAACTGGATTCAGACTGTTATCTTGAAGAAAGACATAAATCTTGGGCTTCACTTGATAGTTACTAGTCGCCAAGAAAAGGAGATTGAGGACAAGTTCAAGTCTTATCATTATCTTGACTTGGTTGAGGAGGCTGAGAATCATGATCTTGTAGCCTATCTTGACTATCAGCTTCAGAATGACTTTGACTTGCAAAAATGGAATTCTGATACTCAAGAGCAAATAAAGTCAACATTAATAAAACAAGCAGATGGAATGTATGTTTATTATCAACATTTGAATGACAGGCTGATTACTAAATGCAATTTAGGTTTCGTTGGGTTGCATTACAGTTAAATGAGCTCAAAGAGTGCCGAACCAAGACTGATCTAAAAAAGCAGCTAGCTGATCTACCTCAGGGTTTGGATAAAACATATGATCAAATTTTGCTAGGAATCAAGAAAAAAGATTGTGGTTATGCAAAAACATTCTTACAGTGGCTGTCTTTTGCTGTTCGTCCACTGACACTGAAAGAGCTGGCTACAACTGCTGCTGTTGATCTTTCTGCTGAGAATGGACCAGAGTATAAATCTGACAATGAACTTCAAGATAAAAATGATGTCTTGAAAATATGTTCTAGTTTTGTTGTCAAATCACAAGGTATGGGTTAGAATAATAACAGATTGAAAACATCACTGACTACTAAATAGGTTTCATCCAGCTTTCCCACTTTTCTGTCAAAGAATATCTCATATCTGACTATATTCAAAATCATGATGTGTCACAAATCAGGAACTTCAGCTTCAGTGAAGAGCTGTCACACTCTGTCATATCTCAAATTTGTCTTGCTTATCTTCTGCAATTTCATACCACTGAGCTACCTGATGTGAATGTAGATGTGTCCTTCCCTCTTGCAAAGTATGCTGCAAAACACTGGATTATACATTCACAGCTGGCTATAAACACTAAATCTCAGTCATCTTCAGTATTTGCATTGATGATGAAGCTGTTCATACAGGATAATACTGCATTTGTAAGCTGGGTACGACTTTGTGATATAGATGACCATGGTTGTTTGAATCTACAAAAAGAAAGGGTTGGGATTGCTAAACCACTATATTATGCAATAATTGGTGGATTGACTGAAGTATCATATACTTTGCTAGAAATGAAAGGTGATGTAAATGCACAAGGAGGAAAATACAGAAATGCACTCCAGGCAGCATCATATAAAGGCTGTGAGGCAATTGCAAAGTGGCTGATGGACAAGGGGGCAGATGTAAATGCACAGGGAGGAGAATTTGGAAATGCACTCCAGGCAGCATCAGATAGAGGTTATGAGGCAATTGCAAGGCTGTTGATAGAGAAGGGAGCACATGTAAATGCAAAGGGAGGAGTATATGGAAATGCACTTCAGGCAGCATCATATGGAGGTTATGAGACAATTGCAAAGCTGTTGATAGAAAAGGGGGCTGATGTAAATGCACAGGGGGGACGCTATGAAAATTCACTTTATGCAGCATCATGGACAGGCCATGAAGCAATGACAAAGCTGCTGATGGACAAGGGGGCAGATGTAAATTTACAGAGAGGATACTATGGAAATGCACTTCAAGTAGCATCATATAAATGCCATGAGGCCATTGCAAGACTGCTGATTGAAAGGGGGGCAGATGTAAATGCAAAGGGAGGATACTATGAGAATGCACTCCAGGCAGCATCACATAAAGGTCATGAGGCAATTGCAAAGCTGTTGATAGACAAGGGGGCAGATGTAAATGCACAGGGAGGATACTATGGAAATGCACTTCAAGCAACATCATGTACAGGCCATGAGGCCATTGTAAAGCTGCTGATAGACAAGGGGGCAGATGTAAATGCACAGGGAGGACACTATGGGAATGCACTTCAAGTAGCATTATGTACAGGCCATGAGGGAGTTGCAAAGCTGCTGATGGACAAGGGGGCAGATGTAAATTCACAGGGAGGATACTATGGGAATGCACTGCAGGCAGCATCACATATAGGTCATGAGGCAATTGCAAAGCTGTTGATAGACAAGGGGGCAGATGTAAATGCACAGGGAGGAGAATCTGGAAATGCACTCCAGGCAGCATCACACACAGGTCATGAGACAATTGCAAAGCTGTTGATAGACAAGGGGGCAGATGTAAATGCACAGGGAGGATACTATGGAAGTGCACTTTATGCAGCATTAATTAAAGGCCATGAGGCCATTGCAAAGCTACTGATAGACAAGGGAGCAGATGTAAATGCACAGGGAGGACACTATGGGAATGCACTGCAGGCAGCATCACATGAAGGTTATGAGGCAATCACAGAGCTGTGGATAGAGAAGGGGGCAGATGTAAATGCACAGGGAGGATATCATGGGAATGCACTTCAAGCAGCATCATGTAGAGGCCATGAGGCCATTGCAAAGCTGCTGATAGATAAGGGGGCAGATGTAAATGCACAGGGAGGCAAATTTGGAAATGCACTCCAGGCAGCATCAAGTAAAGGCCATGAGGCAATTGTAAAACTGCTGATAGATAAGGGGGCAGATATAAATGCAGAGGGAGGAGTATATGGAAATGCACTCCAAGCAGCATCACATGAAGGCCATGAGGCACTTGCAAAGCAGCTGATGAGCAAGGGGGCAGATGTAAATGCACAGGGAGGAGAATATGGAAATGCACTTTATGCAGCATCAATTAAAGGCCATGAGGCCATTGCAAAGCTGCTCATAGACATGGGGGCAGATGTAACTGCACAAGGAGAAGCATATGGAAATGCACTCCAGGCAGCATCACATGAAGGTTATGAGGCCATTGTAAAACTGCTGATAGACAAGGGGGCAGATGTAAATGCACAGGGAGGAGA
>KN838698.1:69728-80595 GCA_000827195.1 Laccaria amethystina LaAM-08-1
GTCAATGGTTTCCTGTACCTACAGCCCTCAAATTTAAACATACACTGTGGTAAGTGGTTTTCTGCCTACACCCTAAATACTGAAATGGCTGAGTACCCAGGGTGGCCGAGTAGGTGACCTTTGATAGTATATGAGTACACCACAACAACTACTTTATCTAGAAGGAAAAATTAACTACCAGCCCCAAATCAGGATTCATGCTATCACTCAACAAGATACTCCTACAACAAGGAAGAATTGACATACCTCATCATACAGACCTATGTCTGGAAGTCCTGAAAAATCATCATGACCACTCTCTACAGGGTCACCACAGCATCAGGAAAACAGTACAAATAATTATGAGATTATACTTCTGGCCAGGACTTCAACAAGATATTACCAGATACATTTGCACTTGCCACACATGCATCTGAGTGAAAACTCCACACCATAAGCCTTATGGATTGCTCAAACCAAACATCCATACCCAACAAAACAATAGACAAAACCAAAGGTTTTGCTGAATATTTCATCACTAACATATTTGCAAAGCATGGCCTACCTTGCAACATTATCTTTAATATCAAGTGAACCTGGAATTTGTTTGCAGTGATGTAAATTTGACAAGTCACAACAGTGGAGGGGAGTCAGCTGACATGGAACAAGTTATTTCATGAGAGCAGAAAGTAATTTATTTAAATCAGTAGCACTAATCATGCCTAAAATTATAATGCAAGTGATGATCTGTATCTTCTCTTCACCTCAATCTAACCACAGCATCAGAAAGCAGTTGAGGTTGTGAAGCATGTAATTAAAACCAATTCAACAAATTGTATTTTTGGAGTGCACTCCACCCCAAATCAGATCAATATTTCAAATGTGAAACACCATGCCTGGATTGGTAATTAAAATCAGGAGTAATTTCAGAGTGCACTTTACCTGGGGTTTTATATTTGGGTCACAATTTCAAATGCAAAATGTCACCCATGGATTTGTAATTGAGAGTGCACTCCACCTGGGGTGTTTGGTCTGGGTCACAATGTCACACACATGGATTTTTAATTAAAATGCTGGATAATTTCTGATTTGATTTTTGGAGTGCACTCCACCTGGGGTTTTATGTCTTGGACACAATCTCAAATGCAAAATGTTACCCATGGATTTGTAATGACAATGCTGGGTAATTTTGGATTCGATTTTTGGAGTGCACTCCAGCCATGTTGTTACATCTGGCTCACAGTTTCAAATGCAAGAGGTCACTAGCTGATTTTTAATTACAATGCTTCCAGACATTTATCAAAATACTGGATATCTCAAGGATCTTATTTTCAGACTTTGCAAACATTGGAGCATTCCACTGGGACATATGAGATCCCTAGGACACATTATTTTGAACAAATAGATACCATGGGACATATAAATTATGTTCTCAAAGCACACAAATATGAAATCTCTGACAGGAGATGGGGACCATGCAATATCAATGTTTCTAAACTTCAGAATCCATGAGACACACTATTCTGACAGGTAAAAAACACAGAAGGGAACACATGATTATTGGAAAATAGCCACTGGATAATAGAACACCTGGACTCTAACATCCTGGAAGAAAATATCATTCCATAGAAGATATGTTGAGGAATACTTTATTGGAGTGACTTTGAACTCTCAAAAAATTCACCTTCCATGGGTCCCATTTTCAAGAAATAATGTGTCAGATATTCAACTGACTTGAATATGTTAGTTGTCCAGGAATTTCAATCCATGAGTGACATTTCACATTTGAAATTGTGGAAAACCCCAGGTGGAGTGCAGTCCGAAAATTTAATTAAAAATTACCCAGCATTTTAATTTCAAATCAGGGTATGATGTTTCACATTCAAAATTGTAATGGAGACCAAACACATCAGGTGGAGTGCACTCTAAATTAAAAATCTGTGGGTGACATTTTGCATTTCAAATTGTGACCCAGATACAAAACACCATGTTGAGTGCACTCTGCATTATAAATCCAAAATTACCCAATATTGTAATTACAAATCTACAGATGACATTTTGTGTTTGAAATTGTGACTCAAACATAAAACCCCAGGTGGAATGCAGTGCAAAAATCAAATAAAAAATCCAACATTACCCAGCATTTTAATAGGGATGCTCATGGTAACGTTTTTCGGCTGTTTTTCAGCTGTTTTTCAGTTTGTTTTTCAGCTTGTTTTACTGCCAACTCAAATATTTTTGCGGCAAAAACAGATGAAAAACAAATGAAAAACAGATGAAAAACGGCTACCATGAACCTCCGCCCCCTGGAATTCTGGAAAAACAGATGAAAAAACAGTTTTTTGAGTAATGTGGCATGTCGGCAGCGGAATCAGTGTGTTTGTACTCCGCCCACCCATGTATCTGTCCTCGGCATTAGTTGCCGGTGACATTTCGCTGCTGTTTAAGTCCTAGATAGTATAAATGGCCTGCCTAAGTTTATTTAAAGTAATTTAAGTACAATTTACATCGAAAAACCCATGATTACTCCAAGGTACTCAGCCAACACAGAATTTCAGCCTTCCGGCACACCAAGGTTGTCAGCGGCAAGTTCCGCAAGGAAGGGAAGATGGGTTAGGCACCATCAGATGGAGGACACGTTGCTGAAGAAAAACGGATCGAAAAACAGAGTGAAAAATGAACTTAAAAACGGGATTTCACGAAAAACAGCCTCGAGAGCACTTTTTCGAGAAATCCCGTTTTTCGGTTCATTTTTCACCTCTTTTTGATGTCGTTTTTCAGAGAAAAACAAAATGAAAAACAAAACGAAAAACAGCTGAAAAACGCTACTGTGAACTACCCTAATTACAAATCCACAGGTGACATTTTGCATTCAAATCGTGACCCAGATGTACAACTCTGAGTGGAGTGCACTCTGAAAATCAAATCTGTACTTATCCAGCATTTTAATGACAAATCCATGGATGTGAAATTGTGACCCACATCAAACACCCCAGGTTGCTTCAGTCACCCACTGACAACTGACTATTAGTCTTGTCAACTCCAGGTATATTACATGACTAAAAGTCATGGTCTTTATATGTTCTATATATATTTGCTCATAGAATGCCATGAAATCTAAATTTTCTTTTTGACACATGGACCCTGAAATGTCACACAAAAATTATAATGTCTGTGTCACAGTTGCAAAATATATTTTGTGAGTGAAATGCAGTAGAGATATATTTTTGGTGGGTGGACCCTGAGATGTCACTGTCACACCTTAGAAATATATTTTTGTGCTGGCATGGCATTAGAATTATATTTTGTGAAAGAGAGGTGGTAAGGATATATTTTTCTGGTTTGTAGGGGTATCAGGGTCCTAGTTCCAGCAAAAAACTTGTCACTTTTTTTTTGCACCTGTTGCAATCACTCTCATACATTGGGCAGGGCTGTAGGTGCATTGGTGAGCTCAGTGGTGGTGCTCACTGTTGGTGACAATGTTGGGAAGTGTTTTCAGAGTCCAGTGTGCACCTCCAAATGAGGTCTTTATTGTCCTCCACTGATTCCAGCCGGAATCTGGCGGAATCTGGGAAATTCCTGGAATTCCAGAGGAATCAATTTTGGCAGAGGGACCTGCCAAATCGAGTAAACAATTCTGGCAGAATTTTGAACATAATTCAAATTCCACCAGAATGCAGGAATTACCCTCAACAGAATCACAATGGAATGGAATCTGTGGAATCGGTTGAGTGCCCAATGATGCCCAAATCAAGTGTCAGCAAATGCCAACACTTGATTTGGGTGTCATCAAAAACCACAAACATTGTTCTTCCTGAACCATCACCTTTGTCCACAACCACCACCATCCTTCACCACACCTGCCCAGTGTCCCTGCGTCACCAATGGTCACCACCACGCACAACAGTCACACACCACCCCCAATGACCACTGCATGCCCCAACGCCACAAGAACAACACCACAATGCCACATCACACAGCAAATGAGTGCTGGTCAGCTGCCACATTGCTGACAAATGATGATGTCAATGTCAACATCAACGCTCATTCATGTCTACCCAACAAATGATGTGGCAATGCCATGTCACCTACAAAACAAGCACTGGCCATGTTGACAGCACACCAGGACAAGGAGAATTTGAGGTGCCACATCGCTGACTGTGATGTGGCAACCACACAACAAATGACAATGATCTCGTCGTTCATTGTTGCTCTTTTGTATTTCACAGTGGTGAGTGCCTCCCCTTTGTCCCTACCCACCCTGCTAACAACTACCTTGACACCACTACACCATGGCCACACATAATGAGTGCCCTGCCCTCTCACCAACAGCTATGTGGCCATGCCACATCATCAAAATGATGCAATGCAAGCATGATGAAGCAGTACATCAACAGTCCCCTCTGGACATGCTGCATCATCTGACAAACTTGTTTTTGTGACAAATTAGGACCATCCATTGACTTTTCTATTTACTGAGCATCACCCCCAACAATCGCAAAAGGTCCAATGAGAATGACACCACCATGCCACATCACCCAATAAACAAGCCCTGGCCTCCTCCCCTTGCATTCAAAATTAAGGTGCCATGTTGCTGACAGCAATGTGGCAACCAAATGATGGATGACATCCGTTGTTCATTGTTATTATGTATGTTAGATTTGTAGCACCTAATGCCTTGTATTACTTATTAGTTCTTTTTGTTCTTTTTGTGTTGCCATGTTGCTAACAGCAGTGTGGCAACTAGACGACGAATGGCAAATTTGTCGTCATTCATCATCATGGTTTTATAATTACTCATTTGTAGTATGGTAGTTTCTTTTATGTTTTATATAGTACTTTTTTCATTTCTTTGAAATGTACAAGGCAAATTTGTGAAGGATTCTGGCCAGAATCCTGTCCATTCCAACGGAATTCCTAAATTCCAATCAGATTCTGGTGGATTCTGCAAATTCTGGCTGGAATCAGTGGAGGAATGAGAAGTACTGCTCCAAATACAGAAACAGGCACTTTTGCAAATGAAAAATAGCAATAAAATAGGGGAAATTTCAGGGGAAAAAAATAGAGGTTGCTGCTCACTGTTGGTGACAACATTGGGCAATATTTTTAGTGTACAGTATGTGTTTCCAAATACGGAAAGTGTGGCTATGCTAAATAAGAAATAGCAATAAAATAGGGAAAAATCACAAAAACAAAGGAGGATGGTGCCCACTGTTGGTGATGATGTTTGGGGTGCTGTTTTTGGGATCCAGTGTGCATTTACAAATATGGAAGGTGTGGCTATGCTCAGTGAAGAAATAGCAATAAAATGGGAGGGAAATCATAGAAAAAGGCAGGACTTTCCACTCCTCCACTGATTCCGGCCGGAATCCAGGAATTCCGCAGGAATACGACGGATTCCAGGAATTCCAGCGGAATTGACAGGATTCCAGCTGGAATTTTAGCCATTCCTTGTCTGTGGATCCAAAGAACAAGCAAATAAATTACTATATAAGGAACTTATGTACTAAGACAAAAGGAAACAAAAAAAACTACTATATTAGGAAAAAGTAGTTATCAACATAAGATAACAAATGATGACGGATTCATCATTCGTCATCTCCATGACATGTTGCCATTGGCGACGACGACAACGACGAACTACAAACTGGTGGCCACGGATGGGGTTAGGGTTCCCATTTTGGGTGCCAGTCTGTGTTCGCGTTCACCCTAGCAGTTCGCGAACACCTGGTCCAGAACCTGAGACTTTCTGAAATAAAGTCCCATTGCGGAGAGCGAGTTCGTCGTATGGATGTGAAATGATACGTACAAACAAAGCGACAGTGATTTCGGGGTTTGAAAGATGGCCAACAATTGTAGGGGGAGACGGGGAAGCACAGGAAAGGGATGCACCAAGAGCAGTCAGGAGGCGTACTGCTTCCACTGGCAGTATCGCATGTACCGTGCGATCGCTGAGGTAACTGGTACTGTGCGATCGCTCTGGTAACTGGACAAGTCGTCGATTGGGTCATGTTTCGTTTGGCCTTGCTCGGTAGTTGGTCCGCTAGTAACACGAGAGCTTGTGCCCGAAGACAAGGCTTGGATGCCATGCTGGTTCTCAACTTGTACGTGAGTATCAAACGGCAGAGACGGAGGTGGTATACAAGGAGAAGAACCAAACATCTGATGTCACCCTGGCGTCGACCCGCAGCCAGCATTCGGAGGGCATGCGCCCCAGAGCTTTCAGATGAGACCAGAGACTCAATCGTCGACGTTGTAGCTTTGAAGAGGAAAGCATTGGCTCAAAGTTGCAAATGGTCTTTCCTCGAGCAAGGGTGGAGCATGCTCTAGGACTTCAAGGTAAAACGAAGTGACACGTTTTCCAATCTCGAAGCGGTCTCCTAGCTGGGTATATTTCCAACCCAGGTGTTCTATCCATATCTCGATGTGCACAAACCGAGCAGCACGGAGCAGAACCTCCTCCTTCAGTTGCTGAAGTTGAACATTATCCGGGACGATGGAAATTGACGCCTCACGAAAGAGTTGCTGCACCAGGTGAAGTAGCGCGAGAGTCATTGTGTATTGCCCACTAGCGTGCTCTGTTGTCAATGCAGCGGCGGCGAACCTGCGAACTTCATCTGACCCAAGTAACATCGTTGTAGACCGGGTGTATAGCCAGACGCGATGGAGTAGTTGGGAATGGCAAGTAGGGAGAAAGGAAGCTTATTACGGATGTGATGAGTTTTATGCTCGAAGGCGACGTAGCACCCCCAATTGAACGCGATAGAGCTTCCTCCAAGATCATGGTCATAAGCTGGACCATCCGTCATGGCATTGGCTGCCACAGGTCCCCCATCCACCAAGGAGAACATGAGCTCTACAGCTTGTTGAGGATTATCTCCGAGGATGACGCTCCGCACAAGATCTAGCACATCAGTAATCATGTCCTTATCTCCATGATTGTCTCCCTCCATTCCAATGCCTCCGATCTGTAGGGTCATAGTTTGTGCAGTTTCCCGTCGACCAAAAAGAAACATTCCCGTAAGTCCATAGTCCATCCTCTTCCGTTGACATAGTCCGTCATTACTTCCAGAATGACCTTCCACCTGGGGTGTTCATGCTGCCAGCAGACGACGATATGGTCGGCCCCATCTCCACTCCGCACTTTCCCTGTTAACTTCGCTGGAAGGACGGACCCACGAGGAAGCCTGATGGGCCGAAGATTGAGGTACGTAGGACCAGCGCTTGTCTTAGAGGAACCATATCGCTCGGTTTGCCTTTCATAGATGGCATGCGCGCCAGTGCAGGCACTGAGAGGCAAGACCTGGGGAAAAGTGGGCAGCTTGTAAAGGTAGTGGAAAACGCAAGTATCACAGTCCTTGCGTTCTTCGCTGAGAGCCTCGCCCTCGTGAGAAGAGTCCGTAGTAGATAGCGAGTCTGTATTGAGGAACCTAGATCCCGTCATGGCAAGGGGAAGGCGGGCGAGAGTCTTGACTTTTATGGGAAACCTTTGTCATGCAACGTCGAAGATGGCTCGTCGAGCAACTCCGGTACGAAAGGCCGTTTCTCTGAATTGGCGGCATATGCCTGAAACCGAGGAACTCTCACTCCTGCCAAAGAGTGCTATCCACACTTCGAGTAGCGCGTCAAATTCTGGAATAAGTTAAACGGGGACACGCTCCACGATCGCCATGATGAATCCTGTCGAGGTCGAGATCAGCCAAGACGATAAAAAGTCATGAGGAGAGACGAACCCTTCAAGACAGAGCGGAACGCGACTGCATTGGGATCTGATATAGATGAACCCGTCCTCCAAGAGACAGCCGTAACGAACAAGGGGGAGTTTGTAAGAAGACTGCCGAGGAGGTTGAACAACCCAGCTTCTGGTTCATGATTCCGACGCTGGGATATGGCGTCGAAGAAGGTTTGGTATGAGGGTGAAAGCTCCTTGGTTTCCCCAGCCTTCGAGTGCAAGCGAGACGGGACCTACGTCCATGCTAAGTAGGTGCAACAGTATTGACTGTCTCCGTGCGTGGTCACGAGCTCGTGACTACGTTTGAGGGAAGTGGGGGATGGGGTATAGTTATGCGTCAAGGCCGAATTCGTGTAGGCGGTGATCTGAGTCGTCCATTACGTAGAACAGAGGAATGAGGACCCGGAAGGTGTGAAGCCGTTCCGCGCCATACAACGGCGTAATGTTCTCGGCAAGTCCAGCAGCAATGGCCTCCAGCGAACCACCAGCCGTTCCAGAGAGTCCATGGCTGTAAATGAAGGTGCGAACGAGGATGCAGGCTTGCACTTCGTCGATCTGGAATTTGTCGTTGACAGGCACTCCTTTTGCCCATCGTCAATCTGAATAAGCTCGCCATCTGGCAGTAGGACCGAACCACTTTCTATCTTCTTCCTCGACGCGTCTGATAGCTTCCCAAAAACCTGCGTGACACGTCTAAGCGGCTTTTTTTGTGGTTTGAGGTACTGATCCAAATGGACTCCATCTTGCTGCGTCAAGATTTCGTGCAGGTTACCATATGTTCTGGGAACATAGGACTCAATAAGGCCTCAAATGAGCAATATAGACTCTTACATGTCAATAATATCGGACCGTTTCGAGGATTCGCCGGCATTCGCGCCTCTGCACACTAACCGGCGTCGTTTCTACAGAATTATTCGACCCTTTCCTGCGTTGTCATCTAGGCATGATGGTCTGGGAAGCGGTCTTTACGGGGCTTGGAGGGGGCTTCGTACCGCTTAAGGGGAGCGAGAAGGCGATGAGATAAGTGGGGGTGATGATGAGCTTGGATTCGAGGTTGGGATGGAAAACGAAGCGACTGAAACACAGAAGAAGAGGACCAAGGGAGTGGAAATCTCGGTGCTGGGACGTCCTTTCCGCAGGCAGGAACTCCAGGAACTTCGGAAACCCAAAAAGAATTCACAGAGCGCCCCTCTCCCCAGACCAACGGGGCATCGTACTCAAACTTATGCGCGCTCGTCCCCCGGCCTCCATCAGTGTTGTTGAGAAAAGTATAGGGTGGCGTTGTTTCATGAATGGTGTAGCTCGGATTTGGGCTGTAGAGATAGGATTTTATGAGTGTTTTATGTAAAATGAGTATGTAGAAGGTTTTGCGAAGAATGCATGCGGGCGTGAGTTTGAATCCCGCCCACAATGCACTTCAACTGAAATAGGACATTCTTAGGCATTCTCCTGCGTCAATTCTCTTCATGAAATGAGCATTAGTGCCCCTCCACTCCACTGGAAACCGACTCTACCGAAGTTAGCAGGGAGCTGTGGCTCTCAAATCCCAGCTTCCATCGTCGCGATGTCAGCCAAGTTTCTCGCAAAATTGTTCTCCCATTCTCTACTTGGCGATCCGCTTTCTTGAGATAATGACGTCGCCCTTTTCCTCTACTCCCCGACCCTCGTCCTCACCATGCCTCGTGTTTCACTACTACCACCACCACCACCTAGCTCCGACAAACCAGACAAGGGTCGCATCGATGCAACAGGAGTCGAGCAACTTCGCCGAAGCCTTGTCCGCCGTTGTTGCATTTCCAGGACTTGACAAACCCTCTTTAATCTTAAATCAGCGAATGAGGCCTTGAGAGTATCAGAGGAAACGCCGGGTACGACTTCACGACTGGATCAGTTCACCGAGGCCCTTCAGCAACTCTTGCAGTTCACCGACGAGGAAAGCATAACAGCGAGATCCTTGCCAGTGCCCTTCTACGCGATTTTCACCTCGTTCTGTAAATGCCGCGACGCGGAAAGGAAATTCCGGATTCTAGACCTTGAGTTTTACCTGCGAAAACCTGGCTGTCTGAGGACCCGTTTACCCATGGGAATGAAGAGCGGAAAGTCGGCGGACGATTGTGAGCATTGCCCTTTAGGAAACGTATCTTTACTAACCAAGTCATTTACAGGTACTTTCATCGTGCACCACATCAATCCGCAGACTCAAATCTGAAGTTTGAACTCCACCGGTCTGACTGTCTGACGGAGTACAGAACAAGGAAGGGCTTGGATTTGACTTTCGGTGGTCCCTCTCAGTCTGTTACCGCCACGTTAGACTCCGCACCTTCCTCCATCACCTCCAGCACTCCTGGGCCTTCCGTGGCCGCTGGCCGGGGAAAAGAAACCCGCGGTGACATTCTCCTCAGACCCATTCGCAAACTTGGTCCGAACACAAAAGTCATCTCATGTCCCTCACTATTAGTCGACCAAATCCTGTTACTCAGCGGAGAAGCCTCCGTGGCTGAATTTGTCGAGACAAAGCTGGCAGGAGACACCTCCGCTTTCCTCCCTGAGGCTAATACCGATACCGACGCCCCGTCTGTGAAGCTCTATTTCAAAAACTCACAATCCAGGGCCCACCCTGGATCTTTAGCTGGATTTTTCACGGGAGAAGAGTCATATTCCTCGGGCTCAAAGATATACAAGTCTCCCCGTATTGGTCTCGACCTGTCCCACCCAGGAACTACCGGCCCAGCAGTCAAACCCCTCCACTCCCGCATCTGTTTCTTGCCAAGACGTTATCGATATTTCACCCACCCATCTGAGCTCGTTGCCCACGGGCGCGCTCAGACTTTCCTAGGGATCGTGTATTCACGCATGCCTTTTGATGTTGATAAGGGGCTAAAGGACCGAGCCTTCACATCGAACGATCACCACAACCAGTTCAACCCCATCACTACAGAGTCTCTTCAACAGCTACTGGATTTCTCGCGCCTCTCCGACGAACAATGCATAAAGGCGCACTTTGATGTCGTAGCCAACGCCCTCCTACGCGACTTCCATGTTGTCCTAAAATGCGAAAACGTGGAAACGGAATTCCAGATTTTAGAGCTGGAATTTTATCTGCAGAAAGCTGGATGCCATGAGGACCCGTATACCCATGGAGGCGAGGAACAGAAG
>KN838699.1:0-32263 GCA_000827195.1 Laccaria amethystina LaAM-08-1
TTTAGAAGGTAACCAGGGAAGGACAATAGGTACAATAACAAGGAAATCGGGGAAGGACAATAAGTACAATAAGGATGGAGACGAGAGACAAGGGAGTCAGAGTCGGAGTTGGATGTTATTGTGAGTAGGCAATGTCAAGACAAGGGGAGGGAGTCTTGGCGAGTCTAGGAACAATAAGTGCTTTTGTGGTTCCTGGGTTATTGTGTTCGGCCTTGGATACTTGGGGATAAGGTCGGCGAAGGGTTATTTGCAGCGGCGAGGGATTGTTTGCTTAGGTTAAGAATGAAAGTTGTAGGTCATGGGGATGGTTCGTGACAATACCCTGTGGCCATATT
The DNA here is from genome assembly GCA_000827195.1 of Laccaria amethystina LaAM-08-1. Lineage (NCBI taxonomy): Eukaryota > Fungi > Basidiomycota > Agaricomycetes > Agaricales > Hydnangiaceae > Laccaria > Laccaria amethystina. Next base: position 336 of record KN838699.1, read on the forward strand.
TTCTGTAAAATGTTGGTCTGTTGGTCCTACTCCTATTTGAGGGCACTGTGGTTCTCGCTCATTCTAACCCATTAACAGTTGTCTGGAGTCGATGACATCCCCCAATTGCCCATTATGCTGCAAGGCCTTCTCCCCCAACGGCATAGTGAAGCTCTACATTGATCGCTCACTAATGTCAGGTCAGGTTCTACAAGAGGTTGAGCTGCTGCAGAGGCTTGCCGCAGAGGAAGAAAAGTGTCAGGCAGAGTTTGAAGCAGCTGCAGAACAGAGCAAGCAACACAAGCAGGTGCTACAAGAAGCCCTGAAAACATGGCTTCAACAGAGCGAAGAAGAGACGAAGGTTCAGAGACAACAGCCAGCAGTGGAACAAACTGCTGCTGGTCCCACGGCCGTCTGTGCAGATATCTCTACTTCTGCTCAGGACAAATATAGGCGACTGCTCCTGGATGACTTTCCCCTTCCTCCTGTCAGCCATGCTGTCGATGCTGCAGCAACCACCATTTATATTTAGGCCAGCTACAAGATCTAGCTGGAGACCAAGGCAGGATCCAGGTCTTGCTGGTCTGGCATATGATGCTAGAACTCTTTATCCCAGCTCGCTAACTCTTGTTGATGATAGCCCCCCTATCATCTGTCGCATTGGTGAGCAAATTTCAGCGGTATGCAGCAGCCACTAATGGGTGTTTTGAAGATCTTGTGAATAGGGCAAGAACTAGTGTGACAGCCGTTGAGGCATGAGCTTGACTTAAGCAGGCTTAGAGCGATTTAGAGAGGTCCACGAGTACATATAGGCGGCAAACTATCCCACATTTTTGAACAGAACAAATAATGATTGGTATTGCTGAAATTGAAGGACAGTCAGGCTTGACTCGACATCCAAATCACCTTCAGTTCCAATGACAAGGCACTTGCTTGTCCTCTAAGGAGCAAGTACGTTTAATCGCCAACAACCAATTGAAGTTCAACCATGTTTTTCAGGAAATTTTCCAAAATCTTACTTAATCAAGGTGAACATCGCACATTCACACCACTACCGGGATGAGGGCCAGGAACTTATCAAGCACAAGGGGCAAATAGCTTTCGTTGCCAGGTAAATAGGTGATAAACAGCAAATAACTATGTTAAATATTTTATTCCACATTTGCAGCAGAAATGATCAGTTAAATAAAATTAATATTTTCCTGCTCGTGATCTTTGTTGAAATGAATGATAAAAAGAAAATGTTGTTGCCAGAGTAGGAAGATAAAGATCAACCCTGATTTGCCGTGGCAACAATGAGGAGGCAACTATTTAATGTCATTGACAGCTCATTCTGACACAAAGAAACATGAACAAAGAATTTAATTAGTTGCCAAGAAATTAGATGAGCTGGCCTGCATAGAATTGTCTAATTCCCCAGCAATTATTTAATTCTTTGTTCCTGTTTCCTGGTGTCAGAACGCGCTTTCAACAACATTAAATTGTTGCTTCATCATTTTTGCCACGGCAAATCAGGGTTGATCTTTATCTTCCTACTTCGGCAACAACATTTTCTTTTTATCACTCATTTCAACAAGCAGGAAAGTATTAATTTTATTTAACTGATCATTTCTGCTGCAAATGTGGAATAAAATATTTAACATAGTTATTTGCTGTTTATCACCTCTTTACCTGGCGACAAAAGCTATTTGCCCCTTGTGAAGGCTCGTTTCACTCTAACACGTCACATAACATAAAGCCTTCACTCCCAGCTAAGAGTGCTATGCTCGCCCGTCAAAACATCCAGACAAAGGTTAGCTCTGCCGGCGCTACCTTGGAGTTCCAGACCATTGGTGCGCAAAGAAGGCATCGGCACTCAGGCTTAGTGCGATGTCCTTGCTTTTTGATGTTGCAAGAGGGTGAGAAGGTTCTTGTTGAATCAGGGCGAATACTCGGAGATAGTTCTGCGCTTGATGGCATAAGGCGTGGGGTCAGCATGTTGATTTGTTGCACATGGCCTGGCCTTTCGCGCATGGACTAGCACAACATATATCCCCTGACGAGCCGCAGGCGTTGCGAAGGCCAACAACGACACCTACGGCTTTGATTCTCACCAGAATTCATGCTCATCCTCCACCCTTCAAGTTGTTGCGATGTCTGCTTGGATTCCTACTCCTGCGACGTCTCGCCTCATGCCATTCCCTGCGGCCATATTTTTTGCAAAACGTTGGTTCTACTCCAACGAAAGGCCATCTACGATTTTCTCGAGTTCTAATACCAGAATAGTTGTCTGGTGTCGATCGCACCCCCAAAATGCCCCTTATGCCGCAAGTCATTCTTCCTCGATGGCATAGTGAAGCTGCACATCGGTCGTCCCACAGCATCCCAGGGCTCTCAAGAGTTCGACCTGCTGCAGAGACTTATTGTAGAGGGGGTAAAACGTCAGACTGATCTCGAAACAGCTGTAGAACAGAGCAAGCAAAATCAGCAGGAAGTAAAAGAAGCCCTGGAAAGAGTGTTGCGAGAACCGAGCAAGGAAGAGACAGAAGCTCACAGAGACAATCAATCTACAGCGAAAGTAGGTCCCCCTGCACCCACAGCTGTTTCTACAGTCTCCGCTCGGGACGGAAATATGAGTCTGCCTCGTCCAATCATTCGTGCTGCGGGAGAAAACTGGAGGGCAAGGCGGGAAGCGAGATACGCGGACAATGGACTCAGTTTGTCATCTCCTTCCGAAAGTATAGTTCCCAGCTCGCCACATCCTTTCGAAAGAGTCGTTCCCAGCTCACCACTTCTTCAGCTTGAGAGAGCAGTTCCCACCTCGCCACCTTCCCGATTGGAGAGTCTCCAGCAGGAAGCAAGGAATCATTTTTCTCCACTTTCCACTTATCAAGTCATTGATAGGTATCCTCGGCCCACATCTCCTTTTCTCGAAATCGAGACACTTCCCAGCATCCAGCGGGGAGCAAGAAACCCTTTTCCTCCACCTTCAAGTTTGCAATTCGTTGATAGAACCCCTCGACCCAGCTCCCCGCCTCTTATACTTGAGACTCTACATCCCAGCGTTCGGCAAGATGCAAGAAATCGTTTTACTCCACTTTCAAGAAGTCGGCAAGCTAATGATAGGAGTTCTCAACCCAACTCGCCACATCTGGGATTCGAGACACTTCCCAGCGCCCATCAGGAAGCAAGGAGTTCGAATCGTTCGACTAGTACAGTGCCTCCGCAACTCGAAGTTAATAACCGTGCTCCTGTGGAGAAGTTAGTACCCGGCCGGAAGCGTCGAGTACGCTGAGTTAGATAATAGATAGAACCCGCTTTTTTCTCTTCTCCTTCATAGTGAGCGAAATCTCACGGTCTCCAGCGGTCGCGTGCTAATGGGAAATCTGAAGATACAAGGAAGGAAAATCAACAAGGCAAGAACTGGTGCGAATGATTTTGTGATATAAGCTGGCGCCAAGCAGGTTTGGGCGAGTTCAAGCAGGGGCCCGCGAGCGGGATACCAGTAAAGTTTTTTGAGGCTGGTCGTGGTATAATATTGTTCTTCTCTTCAACGCTCCTCATAAGGTTCGAGGCACTACTGCTCTTCTATGCCGTTGTTGCATGAAGCGCTCGTGTCTCCAAGGTCAGCCCCAAGTCGGCCCCGTTTTCCTCAGTGGAATGACTAGGCCTCTTTTGAGTCTGTACACGCGTACGTGTGGTTACGAGTCTGGGCAACGACAAAGACCCTGAATTCTGCGGAGATTTACCATGGCGTTTTCCATCCTTCCAATTGTCGCGACGTCCGTCTAAACGCCTACACCCGGCGGAGCATACCACCGGAAATTGCCACGCGCTATTCCTTGTGGTCATATATTCTGTTATAGGTACCGTATTTCAGCCTAACTACGATGACAAGAATTGTTTGAAACAGTTACAAGCCCAAAACTCCCACTTGTGCCGCAAGCCATTCGTCCTAGATCTTGCAGTGAAGCTGTATGTGGGGCGCCCTGAGTTGCTACGTTTTCCTGCAGAAGAAGGAAAAGAACGAGCCGAAGGAACTTCTGGACAGTGTAGAGAAAGTTGACCGAGGGATTTACTTACCATGTCCTAGCTAATAGCATCTCCTGCAATGAAATCGAGGCTCATTAGGATTAGCTGGCTTGTTACCATCGCATCAATCAAAGGGCATATGATAAGTGGATGGGACAAACTGAGAAGTTCTTGCTAACAAACCTCCAGACAACACCTCAATGATGGCCACGAATCGTGTATGCTGTAAAGGAACGTCAGAAGGAGAAGCCGACAATGTTCTCTTCCGAGAGATTTATAATCTTCATGGATGCTGCAAAAGTTGTAATTGGCAGAATGTTCAATAGAACTCAACAATGAAGACTCACAAGAGGTCAAACGATCACCATCTAAGACGGCCTGATCCTAGGCTGCCCGGATGGTGGAGGTCAAGGGGCGAAATCAAGCCTTCTGTGATGGATGCGAATTGTTCTGCGACAAGTGAACTGCCAGTGCGAGATGGAGGCGTTGGAAGGGAGAGAAACGACTGGCATGAAAAATGTGTGAGGGACGGGGGTGGGCCACTGGGTATGACAGGGAGGTGTACATATGGCAAGGAAGGTACATAATTGGGAAATAGGCGCTGGATAAGCATGGTGGAAAGAAAGAAACCTGAAAGGAACGCTGATCATGAGGGTTTTCATTGTTTCAAGCAAAACTCACGTGATTGTGTAATCACTCACGTACTTACGTACCCGCAGCACCTCCAATGCTATCAAGCCACGCTTCAAGGCTGCTGAGTCGCTTACTTACTCGTGGGCTGTGATTGAGCCACCTCCTTTGGTCAGCACCTTACAATGATTCGTTTGAAAACAAGTTCTATTACATAAAGTAAGTAGTAAACTCCCACTCCCACAGTATCAAGTCACGTCAAGTGACTTGACGTGACTTGACCCAGAGTCATATCGGCGTTTTCTGCAGCCCAACGGAACCCCCCAGCGTCATATCGGCGTTTGGTGCAGCCCAACGAAACCCAACGTCATATCGACGTTTGCTGCAGCCCAATGAAACCCAGCCAGTCCTAACACTCCGAAAACCAGCACTGTCTTAAATTACCTTCCTTTGGTATCCCTGCGAACTATTTATAACTCAATTCACTGTATGCTGAACCTAAGCAAATGCCCCTATCCCCTTGAACTTTCAGACGCGCCAGTCCTGATGTCAACTCCAAATCTTTGTGAATTTTTCCATGCCGATGGCGTCACAGCACGGATTTACCGGAACAATAAGGAGTACCCTGACCAGCACCTTATTCTTGGGTCTGATTTTCTGAACCCCGGGATATGTGTCGACCATATTTAAATAAAGCGACATGATGAGCCCCAGGTGAGGCAATCACTACCCCCTTGCTACATTCGCAGTGCGACCATCATGTACGACATACTCGCTTCAGGCTTTCCCAACACTGCAGTCTCGGGTGCGATGGAGGCGGTCCAGTTTCATCCATACCTCACTGTCGCAGGCTTGCTGTTTGGTCTATGGGGCTTGAAAAATATCAGCGTGAAGAAGCCAAATCCCAACCGCCTTCCTCGTCCGCCAGGTCCCAAGGGACTCCCCATTCTGGGAGCCATGTTAGAAATGCCATCATTAGGCGATAAACCGTGGCTGGCTTACGATAAATTGTTCAAAAAATATGGTGAGGCTGGGTTGATATTTGAGGCTTATGACTAACCCATTTACCAGGTGACATGATATACTTTGAAGTTCTCGGCCAACCATTTCTAGTTTTGGGATCCTTGAAAAGAATAAATGATATATTAGACAAGAGATCGTTAAATTACTCAGACAGGTTGATCATGCCTATGCTGAAGCTGTACGTTCCCCTCAGCCCAAATCTTTCTTCCATGCAGGCTAAATTGCTACATAGAATGGGTTGGGTTTACGATATACCAAACATGCCTTACGGGACTAGGTGGCGAAGGCACCGCCGTGCATTTCACGAACATTTTCACGCGAACGCCGTCCATAAATATCTACCGATCCAGGTAAAAGAAACTCAAGCCTTACTCCGTCGGCTTCTCACGACACCGCAAAATTTTATGCATCACATCCGACAGTAAGCTGTAATCATTCGTATTTGATAGCCTGACCAATGTCTTTCTAGCACTTTTGCATCGACTATAATGCGCGTCTCTTACGGCCTACCAGTCTTGGAATTCGACGACCCCTATATCGCGTTGGCTGAGGAGACCGTGCGAGGTGCTGCCGAGGCTGGGATTCCGGGAACTTTCTTGGTGGACCTGCTCCCCCTCTTGAAATATGTGCCGAGCTGGTTTCCTGGTGCTGGTTTCAAGCGGATGGCTGCTCACTATGCCGCTGTAAATGCCGAAGTTGTGGATCGACCCTTTAATATTATACAGAGAAAAATGGTAAGCTCTTGAGTCTTAGTTCCGTATTACTGCGGACAAGTTAAACATCGTACTTTTAGGCGGAGGGAACGGCGATACCTTGCGTTCTGACATCTTTGTTGGAGGAATTTCCCGGAAATGAAGAACTAGGCCGAGAGGAGAAAGAGCTTATCTCTCGAAATACCGCTGCGGTAGCATACGTTGGTGAGCAACCATATTTTTGGATCTGAACTTACGTTGCCGATCATTTGGAGGATAGCTGGAGCCGATACCGTTCGTGATGTTTCCTCCGAATTTTCTTTCGACGTGACTTTTTCTTATTCAGACGGTTTCAACCACTCAAAGTTTTTTTTTGGCCATGGCGATGTATCCGGAAGTCTTGCGAAAGGCACAAGCGGAAATAGATGCAGTCGTTGGAATAAATCGCCTTCCAAACTTTAACGACCGCCCTTACCTGCCGTACGTGAATGGAGTAATTAAGGAAATGATGCGTTGGCAATTGGTTCTTCCCCTTGGCAAGAGGTTTTTCAATGTCTTCCTCCAGCTGTTCATCATGCATGGCAGGTGTTGCACACATGGCTACTGAGGATGATGAGTATGATGGATACTTTATTCCGAAAGGTACTGTTGTCATCGGGGCCGCATGGTACGTTTTTCATCTATGCGAAAAAGCTTATAGTATTGAAGAGTTGTGTATAGGTCAATTTTGCACGATCCCGATGTATTCGAGGCCCCCGAAGAATTCAGGCCGGAGCGCTATCTGAAAGACGGTCAAATAGACCCAAGCGTTAGAGATCCAGTCGTTGCGGCTTTCGGGTTCGGCAGGAGGTGAGTGAGAAAATGACACCGAAATGAGTCATTCATACCAGCTGGATTCTAGGATGTGTCCTGGCAGGTACATGAGCGATAATTCTCTATATTCTATCGTCTCGTCTGTTTTGGCAGTATATAATATCAATGCGCCAGTTGATGAATCCGGAAAGCCTAAGCAGCTTGAGGCGAATTACACAAGCGGGCTTCTCTCGTATGTGTTCTTTCTATGGAGTCCACGAATATCCGTTCATTCCCTTAAAGATATCCCCTACCTTTTAACTGCACCATCGAGCCACGCTCCAAAGCTGCTGAACTTCTGATTCGAGGCCTCAGTGATTGAGTAAGGCACTTTTATTTTTATTTTTAAATGTTGCAAAGATGTTGTTTACTTTTTTCGCTAGTCGATCTCAACTGCTGTCCAAATGACTCAGTGACGGCAGGGTTCGCGATCCATGCAATGTTGACTCGAGTCAAAACTGTAACATACAATACGAACTAGTCGGCTTGTCGCTATTTTGTAGAATTTGTTCCCCATAAGGCAACCATAAGGTCGTCTTCACGTGCACGACGAAGAGAGATACAGCAACTGGCGTGGGAACCGCACAGTACAGCAATTCAAACTCAGATTTACTGGTCTCAGGAATTCCTTCATATCCAGACGGTCACCAGTTTAGTTCCTTCCGAATCCTTTTCCCCACCATCTCACTCTCGGCCTTTCAGATGTCAGTCGTCTTCTTGTCTTTACGGCTCTCTACTGTCTCTAAAACTATCTCTGCTGGCCACGCCTCCTTACTCGTGCCTCCAAGGTCAGCCCCAAGTCGGCCCCGTTTTCCTCAGTGGAATGACTAGGTCTCTCTTGAGGCTGTACACGCAGTGCGTCCTGGTGCATTCCCTTGGTTTTCGGGGGTCCTGTTTAGGTGTTCGAGGGTCATCGCATGTGCACCTTTTGAACACCACCATGTCTCTTTGCTAGTTCGGCCGTCTCCAGCGTTGATATCTGAATTCTGCCGCGATTTACTATGCTCGTTATCCACTCTTCCAGTCGTTGCGAGGTCTGTCTAGATGCTTACACCCCGCGGAGCACACCAGCAGCAATTCCATACGCTATTTCCTGCGGCCATATATTCTGTTACAGGTACTGTATTTTAGCCTGTCTAATATAATCCTGACCTAACTACGATGACAACAGTTGTTTGAAAACGTTACAACCCCGAAACTGCCCATTGTGCCGCAAGCCATTCGCCCGTGCAGTGAAGCTGCATGTGGAGCACCCTGAGTCGCTGCGCTTTCCCGCAGAAGGAGGAAAAGCACGAGCTGAGGAAACTCCCGGACAGTGTACACGTTGTGAGCGAGAAGAAAAGCTGGAACCAATGAAAGATAACGCGCGGTCGCTTCAAGGGCAAGATGGGGGCAAAAAAGGTAGCGGGGAGCAGCATGAGCGAGACCGACGGTCGTTACAACAGTATGAGGACGTTGCAACTGCGCGGGTGCTTCGTGATGCTTCCATTGTTATCCCCATAAGCCATTGTGCTTTCACCATCCCAAGATTTCATGACATTCCCGCCAACCCGATCCAACCCGATCTCACTCGCACTGAAGGCCCCTCATCTGTGAATGGACCATCCAGACTCAGGCCCCGGGCAGGCGGCTCTACTCGAACGGCCACCAGAAGGTGTCATATTGTTAATGGTGCTGTACAGTGCATACTGCGCTTCGCATATATTATTGAACGCTTGTATTTTTTTCAAACATGATAAAGCTTTTTGCCGAAATACACAAGCCAACAATAAGATCTCTTGTCCCAAGAGCTTCGAATTCCCATGGTGTCAAGTTTGCTTCACTTACACTTTCCTCTTCTCCTGGCGTCCAACAGCAGAGTCACGAGATTCAAATTGTGGTATCAGAGACGCCATCATCACACCATTTTGTGCACGCTATAGCCGACACGTTGTGGATGACAGCGTCTACTTATCGCTTACCCCAATCACGGGAAAGGGTATAAATTTGGCGCAGACGCCATGGTACAAGCGGTGCTGACACTTTTCATTCGTGAGAACGAGGACGGCGCTGAAGTTCACGGATAGTACCCCAAAACCTCCATCTCTCTTCAAAATCTGACCTTCATCGACTATGCTTGTTCTCCACTCTTCAAGTGTCTGTGATATCTGTACAGATGCTTATGTGTCGGACGACCCAGATAAGGTTCCTCACGCTGTTCCTTGTGGCCATATTTTTTGTAAAAAGTGTGTGCGATCTTAATCATACCCAACTTCCCCCGAAGGCTGACGGTATCTAGCTGTATTGGGGCATTCCGGTCTCCGAACTGCCCCATTTGCCGCAGCAGGTTAATCCCTGATCGCGTAGTGAAGCTGCATGTCGATCGCATCGCAGAGTCAGATAAGCCGGATCAGTCTCAGCAACTAGACAACGAAAGGTTGATCTTGGAGGTGATTCACGACCAACAACAAACCACGTTTGATCACGAGAGAGAAACTTCGGACTATCAGTTGCAAATCGTTTTTGAGAGGGAGACTGCGCAAGCCATTGAAGCCGAACTTTTGGGAAAATGCAAAGTGCTCGAAGAGTATGTTTTTTGGGGTTCGCTGTGTGATTACAGAGGCTAATGGGCACGCTTACTTGTAGCAAAATAGGCGAGCTCGAAGCTATGGTTGAAGGCATGCGCCGGAAAGTGCTCTTGGAAAGGGCACTGAAAGAACAGTTGGCGCAAATAATTCAGGACTCTCAGCAACAGATGGCATTTGAGAAAGAAACCGCTCAGGCCGTCGAGGCCGTTCTTATCAAAAAGTCCAAGAATCTTCAAGAGTATGTTCAAATTTCCCCCTTCTTTACTGCTCTATTGATCCCACTTTCAGTGAGGTTGCCGTATATGAAGCGATGGTCGAACAATTGCTGACAGAACTTCGTCTGTCTAAGGATAGTGATCACCGCCGTAATGTCCAACACCCATCAGACAAAAGAGGAGGCTCTTCGTGTAAGTAATCTGTAACCTTCTATTCTTAATTGCCTGACTGTTTTTAAGTCGTTGCGCTTTTGGCTGGGAAGACTCCGTGTGTTGCTCAGGCTGCATCTTCATCCCTAACAAGACCGACTAAAAATTTAATGCCAAGCAACGATGGTGAACAAGATCATTTCTTACCTGGCACTGAAGAAGGAAAGCCGAAGATGTTTAATCCTCAAACCAATAGGTTATTATCAGAAGTTCTAAGCGTGTAGAGTTTGTCTCACCCTCAATTCCAGTCTTGCGGATTTCCAGCAGAACAACGGTTCGGAGCCCAATCCTGGCATAGGATCCACACAACAATATCAAATGAATCCCCAGCTGCCATTTTTTTGGACTCACCAACAACCCCAAACTGGCTCCTCGCAACAGCCACAGCAAACCGGTTTTCTTGCGCAACACCCGCCAGGGAAGTCACGGCGACAATTTTCTGGAAAGAATCCGTTTCTGCAGTATATGTCCCCACATGTAGGAGATCAGCAGAGGATATCTCCTAGAAGAAATCCGTTCCTCCAACATATATCTCTGCACGCAGGCGATCAGCAGAGGATGCCACAGCAACAAACTCTTGGAGCTAATTTGTTCCTCCAACAGATGTCCCCATATGCAGGAAATCCTGTGATGGGGTGGACATTATTGACTTCTGGGGACGCCCCTTCACCCGCTGTGCCTTCAACGTTTAGACCAACACAGGTGCCAGGATTGCAATCACGAATCATTATGGAGTCACCAACGAGTGCCGGTGATCAGAGCGGTGCTTATGATCTTCGGGTTTAGCAACAACTTCCCCACAGCGGACTGGCGCTTCGAATGGTTCGACTCTTAATTCTAGAGTTTAGAGCCCAGGAGCTACAGTCGCCTGGGGTACTTCCTTCACATCCTCCAGGAAGCCAACTGCTACATTTGATGAGCAGGGTCCCAGATCAAGTGCTGCGGTGACGACATCTTCGCCTCATGTCTCCAGGCAACTCTCGCATGAGGGGAATGACAAGGCTGAGGGCTTTTAAGCCGTTATCATAATTTCGGCGCTACCTACATCCCTACCTTCTAATTCTGGTTTACAACCACCCCAGTCCTTGGTCGATCAATAGAACACTGTACCACATTATCACATAGCTTCGGAGCAATGGGGACAGAACCGACAGGCTCGACGAGAGGTTCGGATCACGGTGGAAGAAGCCCGGAATCTTAAATGCGATTTGTCCACTTAAGGAGTGCCAGTAGGGACCTTGCAATGGCAGTAATTAGTTTCCTCATCGTTGTTGCAACTAGTCACTGCCGTGTCAAGAGCATGAGAACTGTCGAGAGCTTGAACAGGCCACCGCCGCAATCATTCAGTCTCCAATCTGTCGACGTCTTCCCAGGTAAGCAGATCCTGCACAGGAAAATGTGTCTTTTCGGTGGGACCCTTTCTAAGTTATTAAAGTTGTACACTTCTGTATATAATCCTGTTGAATGCACCTACTAATTTTGTGCAGGGAAGTTTCGTGACGAGTGGATGAGCAACTCGAACTTGGGACTTCGAAGTGTGCTTCAAATATTTAAATTTGTGTTTGTTTTTCGGACCTTGTATCATTTTCAAGTCGGCTTCACTAGATTTTCCCTCTTCTCCTAACGTCCATCTGGTTTAAATTGTGGTATCAGAAGCACCTGACACACCACGTTGTACAAGCTGTAGGCAGCAGGCTGTGGATGACAGCGTCTATTGCTTACTCCGATCGCGGGAAAGGGTATTTGGCATAGACGCCATGACCATAGTGCAAGCGGTGCTTGAAGGAGTGTTTCATTCGGAAGGATGAGAGAAGGGCGCTGCATAATACCACAAAAAGACGATCTTTGTGTACAATCCTACCTTCATCGACCATGCTCGTTCTCCACTCCTCAAGCGTCTGCGATATATGCATGGATGCATATGTGTCGGACGACGCAGATAAGGGGCCCCACGCCGTACCTTGTGGCCACATATTTTGTAAAGGGTGTGTGCTACCCCAATCTTACCCCACTTTTCGCCAACGCTGGTGGTATCTAGCTGTATTGGGGCATTCGAACCTCCAAACTGCCCCAATTGCCGCAGCCCGCTAGACCCCGATCGCGCAGTGAAGCTGCACATCGATCGCATCGCAGCGTCGAACGAGGCTGATCAGCCTCAGCAGGCAACCTCCGCGAGGACACTAGACGACGAAGAGTTGATCTTCGAGAAGATTCTGGACCAACAACTACAAATCGTGTTTGAGAGGGAGACTTCGCAGGCCATCGAAGCTGAACTGACTGAGAAGTGCGATGCACTTGAGAAGTAAGTTTCGGATTTTCATTGTCTTTATAGTCGCTAATTGGTCTATGCACGTCATCTAGGAAAGTAGCTGACTACGAAGCCGAGCTTGAACGCCTTCGGACAGCACTGGGACGATCGATGGCAGGAAATGACCAGGACCATCAGCTGCAAATCGTGTTTGAGAGGGAGACTGCGCAAGCCATTGAAGCTGAACTTTTGGAAAAATGCAAATTGCTCGAAGAGTACGTTTTTTTGGGTTCGCCATGTGATCGCAGCTAATGGGTCTGTTTAATTGTAGAAAAGTGGGTGAACTTGAAGCTGACATTGATCGCTTGCGTAGGAAAATGCTCCGGGAAAGGGCACAAAAAGAACAGTTGGCGAGAGGGATTGAGGATGGTCAGCGACAGATGGCTTTTGAGAAACAGACTGCCCAGGCCGTCGAGGCCGCACTTATCAAAAAGTCCAAGGATCTTGAAGAGTATGTTGTGATTTCTCCCTGGTTTACTGCGCTAACGATACCCTGTCCGTTTAGTGAGGTAGCTGAATATGAAGCAGTGGTTGAACGGATGCGGACGGAGCTTGACGTGTATAGGGATATAAATCGCCGTAGTGTTCTACAACAGCCATCGGACGAAAGGGGGAGAAATTCTTCGTGCAAGTAATCTTTATCTTTCTATTTTCAACTCTCTGATTGTTCTGAAGTTATTACGCTTTTGGCTGGAACTCCCGTCAAGACTCCGGGTGCTGCTGCTGCGTCTTCATTTCCAACGAGGACGAGCAACAGATCAACATCCACCAATCCAAGCAGTGATAATGAGGAAGATGACTCCTTACCTGGCATCGAAGAAGAAAAGCTGAAAAGGCTGCCTCCTCAAACCAATAGGTAATCTTCAAGAATTCTAAGCATGTAAGCTTTTCTCACCTTCGATTTCAGTCTTGCGTATTTCCAGCAGAACGGCGGTTCGGATCCTTACTTTGGCATGGGACCCACACAACGATACCAAGTGAATCCCCAGCCGTCTGGTACTTGGACGTTCCAACAAACACAACCCGGCTTTTCGCAACAACCACAGCAGACTGGTTTTCTTCCGCAACCGCAGGGGATGTCACAGCAACAATCTCGTGGAGGGAATTCGTATCTTCAATATATGTCTCCACACGCAGGAGATCAAGGTTTTATCCCTCCAAATCTGCAAGTTGCGGGATCGACACTAACGAACACCGGGACGCCGTTCGCATACCCGGGATCACCTTCGCCTGCTGGGCCTTCAACGTTTAGACCGACACCATCTCCGTCACACGTGCCGGGATCGCAACCACGAACCTTTGTGGAGTCACCAACGAGTGCCGGTGACCAGAACGGTGCTTATGATTTTCGGGTTCAGCAACAACAACCCCTGTCGTCACTCCAATCGCAGCCGACTGGCGCTCCGAATATTTCGACTCTTAATTCTCGAGTTTCGAGTCCAGAACCTACAGCCACCTGGGGTACCTGGCCATCCTTCACATCCACCAGGAAACCGACTGTTTCTAGTGACGAGCAATATCCTAGATTAAGTGCTACGATGACGACAGCTTCGCCCCCAGTCACTCCTTCATCCCCAGGTAATTCTCATCTGAGGCGAATGGCAAGTCTGAAGGCTTTCAAGCCGTTGTCGGATTTCGGTGCTTCCCTTTTAGCATCCCTACCTTCTATATCTAGCTCCCCATCCCAGTCCCCGGTCGATCAAAAGGACTCTTCAGCACATCATCACATAGCTTCGGAGCGATAGGGCCTCAACCGACAGGCTCGACGGGAGGGAGAAGCCCGAGATCTTAAATGCAATTCGTCCGTCCACCTAACACGTTAATGGAAGGCTGTGGTGTTGATTCTCAGGGGATTTTAATTCGGCTGACTCAAGGGGTGACTGCATGGCCCAATGCACCTGAGCACGACGGTGTTGATTCCCAGCAGGGACCGATTTTGCCGAAACGGGCCGTATCAAGAAAACCACAGATTGGACGGCTTTTATCTAAGGATGCCTTGTCTGGATATTGTGGATTTATTGGACTATTGATCGAGACATTTGTACGAGTAGCGATTCATGTATGAAGGGCGAGGACAAAATGAAAGACTATTATACTTTTAATAATTGTGGACTCTTCGGCGCTAGAAGGGGGCACGAGGCGCAAGTGCTGTTTACCGCGATCAGTATTTTTGTCTCGATTCGCCCTTGTTCCCCTTGGACTGTGCTTGTATGCACGATATTGCATAATAACTTCTCTAACGGGCCCCGCGTCGTTGAGGACTCTTACGAACGACGACGACAACCAAGATCTCATTGAATCCCACAGCAATTTATGCTCGTTCTCCATCATTCCAGTCGCTGCGATGTCTGCTTGGATGCCTATACCTGGGAAACCCCAGAACAAACCCCCCACGCTATACCCTGTGGCCATATATTCTGTAAAATGTGCGTCTCATTTGAGCGCTCTCATCTTGTTATCACCGTCGTACTGATCCAACACTACAATAGCTGTCTGACGGCAGTCACACCATCCAACTGCCCCCTATGTCGCAAAACATTTGTCCCGGATCGTTTGAAGAAGCTGCATGTGGATCGCCCGCCGGCGTTTGAGCAGGATCTGCAAGAGGTCGAGCTGTTGCAGAGGCTAGCGCTGGTATGGGAGTCGCCGGAGGATCAGTTGGTTGATATGATTGATGAGGTGACTGGTTGGTTGGAAGATCGGCAAACAGATACGGTGAGTTTTGGGTTTGATTGTCTGGGGTTGTGCTGTCCGACACACTACCTTTATGTTGTATGCTATGGTGCAGTGCTTATTGGTCTATAGGAAGGACACGGGTTGTGGTTCTTGTTGGAGTAGCTATAGGTGCGGGTAGATCACTCGGCCTTGGCACTCTATAAGCCCGACCTCTGTAACTTGACCAGGGCCTCAATTTTGTCATTTATGTTTGGGATTACAGCCACTGATTTGTTGCACAGAGTATACCCTTAAGAAAGGCTCTTGGGGCCATGATTAAATACCGGCGGCTCAAAACGGAAAAACAGGACAATTTGGAGACTATCAGTACCTTGAAGGCGGATGTTGCGGAATACAAGAGGCAAATGCGATTCGAACAGACCACTGCACAAGCCGTTGAGTCTGGACTTTTGAATAAAGCCCAAGTACTTGAGGAGTACGTCCGAGTTTCATACGTGGTTACAGCTGCTGATGGGATTTTAGGAAAGTAGCTGAATATGAAGCTGCAGTCGAACGCCTGCAGGCTGAAATCCGCATGTATAACCAACCCCACACGCGGAATCCTCTGCCTCCGCCACCTGAACCTGTACCTCTCGATCGGTTCCCACCGTTTTTGCAAGCAGCGGCAGCTGGCCCGGGACCATACTACCACAATGGGCCGAACTCAGCACCAGTGCAGGCTTACCCTCCCAATGAATTGGATGCTGATGACGAACGCGAACCAAGGCGGTCACGCGAGTCCAAAAAGGATAGGAAGGGGAAGGGCAAGGCAAAGGAAGGCCCTTTCTACGATATATACCGTGCGATCTCGCCCTCCATTCAGCAGCAAAAGAATGGCATTGTGCCGGGAGCTGCACCAAACCAGAGGTACATACCTCCTGGGGGGCCGCCTACGCCACCGCTGCTCACACCGCAACCTAGACGGCCTGGAGAGTTTGATAATGGTGACCCATATTCGTTTATGTCCAATTGGGTGTCGGAGTATGCTGTGGGGTATGGGGAGGGCTACGAAGTGGCTATGAACAACGGGGATGGGCCCGCGAATAACGGAAACCATGCGCCATATTCAAGACCTCCCACCAACCTTGACAGCATGACGATACACAACTTGGGACTGGACAGGTCTGATCCGCACCAAGAGGTCACTGGGGCTTGGCCTCCACAAGAGCGGTCTAGAGACCATCGGCGTCACCGAGAACGGGAGAGGGAGAGGGAGACGCTTACTCAACAACTTTCGAGCTTGAGCTCCAGTGCAGGTCGCACGAGGACTTCCTCTGATGATACGAACCCCAGTTCGCGATCCCGGCCACGCCGACATCGAACATCGGATGATCATCGTGTAAATCATCCGGTGTTGTCGAACATTCTGTCAGACAATACGACAGCAAGCAGGACACATCGTGGGGGTCGTCGTGTGGATCAAATCATCGCAGAGGAGCCACCCTCTCCACCCCAGCCTCATGTGCCCAATACACCAGCGTCTCATCGCACACATCACACGCGGAACAGCGTCTCTTCCTGGGGAACGGTGGTCACAGTAGACAATGGGACTAGTCCCAGCGGGGAGAGTCTAGCTCATCTTCAGTTGCGAGGTTTTGGACGCCATGCTTTCCCTATGACGGTTGGCTCGGATTCCTTCTCATCACCTTCATTCCCCTTTCAAGAAAATGAATCTGAACAGGAAGGACCGAGCAACCAGCCTACGACCGCCCTTCTTGGTGTGCGGGTCACTCCACCTCCTCCAGCCACTGGCTCAAAAACCCAAATCTACCAACACGCATCAACGTCCAACGCTCAAAATGGGCAGCAACCTCGGCACATGACATACCCCGCAACGCCTGCTATGCAGGTTCTAGCAGCCCCACAAGGCTCTAGACACACCCAGACCATCACAGTCGAGACATACGTCCGGAACGAAGTAGAGCCTCCTCCACGACCAGCTACGAACACCACTCACCGAGATGCTAACCGCCCTTCCGCGAGACACACTAGCAGCCGTCATCGACGCCGGCGTGGATCGTCGACTGCAGCTGTCGCTACTGGTGCCCTTGCACAGGAGCCGCACACGGCTCCGGCGGACGTTTGGACGGACGCAGAGTACTACACGGACGCGCCGTCGTCTGCTTTTGCAGGCAATGCTCTTGGTCTGGCTTTGAATGAACCTGTTAGTGCACCGGCTATCACGGCTCCTACGCCTGTGGTATCCAGTCGTGGATTTTTACGCTCGTTCAGTTATGACAACTTTTTGTAGATTTTTATGTAATTCTCTTTTTCTTTTTCTTATATCCTTCTTTGACTTTCTCCTTCAGTCTCCACTAATGTGCTTTTGCTAGTCTCTGCTTTTGTTCGTGAACTTCGTACCTTAGTGGTTTTTCTTCTTTTCCGTAATATATGAATGGACTTTCAGATGCTCTCTGATAATTCGTACCTCGCTATCGCTATTTTTTCTCTTTTCTCTGCTGTAGAAGTAAACTAAGTAGGTAACAATATCAGGAAATGGGTAATAGGTAGCATGACATATCTGTTCCTCGAACCACGCTCACCTTTTTGTCCAGTCAAAAGGAGAACTGCAAGCACCTGAAGATTTGTTGAGACGTGCATGACAACGTTTAAGACGAAACAAGTTGGAATAAATGGTTTTCCCAACTTGACGCTCCAATGGCGGTGGTGTTCACCCTCTGAAAGGAGCTTTGGCTCGAGTAGTGCAATGAGATTATGAGATGTCCTCGAGTTGAAAATTCAACAACAAGATGTTGCACGTGACTCCACTTGAGCACCTTATAGGCCTACCCCATCGGAGGTGATGCCACTGGACGAAGATCTTGCGACAGCGCTTCAACTTCCTGTAGGCTCTGATGACGAGGTAATGTCCGTGTTATAGATATCATAAACATCTTGACAGAACCGCAGGCAGCGAGCACAGCGATAATAGCTCTACTGACATCTGCTGCACACGATGCCAAACCAAAGTACTCTCTTTCGGAGATACACCATCTTATATCGAAGTCGGGATGTTCAGATCTCCTCGTACGTTGTCCGATCTAACACGTTATATTGAATGTTGAAATAGAATTGCAGGATCCGCTGAATTCGATTCCACTGCTTCTATCGTGCGACGACCCAGCTGCGGGGGACTTGTTATCTCTGATCGGAGAATGCTGCTCCGCGAAAGAGGTTGTTATTGCCGTTCAGGAAGCAGTTGAGAGGCTGGAGGTATTATTCAACTCCTATGATGATGGGTTTGAAGAAGTGGAGCAAAATGTACCTCAACAAGCGGCCTCCTCGCCTCTAGTTCGCCTTTCTATTCTCACTGGGCTATACGCTGCTTGTGAGCTATTTTCCTTTTCGATTCACGGGAAAGCCGTTGATGACCCACAGCGATCCCAAGGCTGAAGTTGCGAAAGAAAACAGTCTCGGACACTCTTCGACCTTTACTTACTGAGCTAGAAACGGTGAATGTTATGGCTGGGCCCAGGGCGTCCACTGAAGAAGGCCGAGCACTTATTTCTGCGACGGCGTCATTGGTGAAAAGAGCTACTGAGTGGGTTAAAGGCACTCTGGACGCCAAAGAAGAAGAAGTCTTAGAATGTACTGTACGTATCATCGAAATAGACTTCCTCTTCAAAGATTTCACTTACATTTTCTAGAAACTCCTGAAAATTTTCTTAGACCTAACTTTGACCGCTTATGTTCACTGTATCCGATCATCTGTGGCACAGAGAACATTTGAACAGTGTTTTTCTCGACTGACAATCAAAACGTCCGTTGGTGCGGGGTGGGAAGAAGGAGAGAAAGTCGTTTTGGAAGCTCTCGTATGCGTTGTGTCCATTATCTCTGCTTAAACTAATTACAATCACAGGACGCGTATGCCTTTCTTGGGTGCACATTCAAAGAATTCACATTAGCACCAACAACGCCCACCCTGGTGGTCTTAGCATATCATCAAACAGGTTTTCCAGACTCAGATATCGATCTTGCGCTCATCCTCCCCATTCTTATCTCCTCTATTCAAACCAACTCCGCCCTCGATGAATGCTTATCTATTCTGCTCAAGTTCCTTCACCACATACAAGCGTCATCTGTATCTCCACCACCCACACTCTCTCCAGAAATTGTAATGCCTCTATGTACTATCCTACCTACCGTCGCCAGTGCCCACCCTGACCCAGTCGTCAGACACCAAGCATTCCGAATCATCTCCTCTCTCCTCACACTCACCCAACCTGATTTAAGGATTCAGCTCCTCGCAGACCTTACTGGGGATTCGCAGCTCCCGCAGATGCGTGTTGCGGCCGTGGGTCTCGTTAAAGAAGCAATCTTAGAGTCACTCTCCTCCACGAAGCCAAACCTTTTTGCATCCCCACTTTTCCTGCGTGTCTTTGGCCCGATTCTGTTTAGGCCCAGTCCTACGGATTTGTTTAGTGAGAGCAAGGGACTTTCACTGACCAGCTTCCAAGAATCAAGCGAACCTCAACGATTGGTAGAATGCTTGGGACTCTATTACGTTCTTCTCCAGCGCGATCATCGGAATCTGGTTCGTTGACCCGGCTTACCTCTCTGAATGCGTGCTGAAAGTATGATTCTTGTTCAGACGGGCATACGTGATACAGATGTCTTATCAAGTGTAGAGAGCGGTCTTTTGGGACGGTTACGTTCGATCTTGGCGAGGTGGATGAGCCATCCGTTTGTTTCCGGAAGTAAGTCGGCCAGAACAGATTCTTGGGCCCGTCTGAATGCTCATTTCAGGTCATATGCATGCTATAATGCCCCTTGTGCCTCTTCAGATGGGTCTTGAGAGGGTAGACGCTGCCATAGCCCAACTCCGATCTCCCAGAACTTAGAGCATGCACAAATAGCTACTTACGAGGAATGAAGGAACTCTATACCGGATGAGATCAAAATCTAAATAAAATGAAAAAATCCATTTTCTCATGATGCTATCCTATATACCACTTGAATCATATCGCATGCTCCGCTCCTACTTCATTCTCCCCATCCCACACCATAATGTCCCTCGACGAGAAGGGAGACGTAGAAAAAGAAGGCGGCACATAGCAGCCCGTGACGGCGGTAGCGACGTCGCCGAGCAGTGGAGGCGAAAGTGGAAAACGCTACGCCACGTCTGCTATGATCTATCGTGGCCTGTGGTCAGAAAGGAGGTCATGGAGACATGGTTGAGGCATTTGCGGCCCTTGGCACTACCTGGTTGGCGCATCTTCTATTCGTTTGTCGGTGGTTCTAATTTGCAATGAATGACTCGTTCTGATCTTTTCGCATTTAAAACGAGCAGGAGACAGCCATATGAAGCTCCTCGCCAAGTGGCTACTCTAGAAAAAACGACATCTCATGTTCGGAGATGGTCAGGCAGCAGGCGGGTCCCATTTCAAGATGATGTAGGTGGATGCCTCGCGGCGTGGCTATCAGTGATCTTCATTGACTCCCACCCAGGTGATCTTGAGAAATGGACATAAATGTATTCTAACGGGAATTCAAGAGTGTCGTATACTGCACAGATTCATTGGTACATTCGAGGAGGATCAGAGATCGGACTCCGTGAGCTTCCTGTTTTTTCAAAGTGCTATTTTCCATTTACCTCCTTCCCTTTACGCCCAGCTGAAGTCCGCTCAACAACATTTGACCTACTCGTAAAATGATCGAGGAACTTCACAACCTCGTCAACGAAGTGTCGAATGGCATGATGCTTGACGTTAATGCGTTTTCTGTATTCAATGATTTCTGTTGGTGTTTAAAACAGAGGTTGGGGTTTATAGACTTTGTCTGCCATTCGCACTTTCACTGACGAAAATCCAGATAGGCAACGTGTACACTTGGAAAGTTTTCAAAAGGATAGATATATTAAACAAACCTAAAGGTAATCTCGTCGCTTTCAGTGACTATAGTGGCACTTTCAACCCTCACGAGGAACCCTGACATCGCTCTGCCGAACCCCCACCACGTTGCAATCCATGCCGCTATTGCAGAAATATTGCACGGGGATCTTTTTTGATAAACTGTTGGATAAAGACAGGAATGACGAGGACGAGTTTACCTTGTGATCCTGGCCAGAGCTGGAAAAGGAATTAGGGGAAGATGCGTTGAGAGAATCTCTTGTTGAATCGATGCAATTGGTCAATGTGTATTGACTTCGTAAAAGTTGGCTGTTGTGACGCAGGATCTGAACAACTCGTTTCATAATCTCATTCTTCAGAAGATGTATTCCAAAACGATCCAACAATGCATACTTAGTGTTGAGTTGCGTAACAAGGAATTTCAACACGAATAAAGTCAACCCAGTTGGTAGTGGTCAGTGAATGATTAATGATCCCCTGGCTCCATCTACATAGATACGCGCGCTTTCTGTGATATGTCACTGAACGCAAAATTCATCAATTCTTCGGCACCTCTTAGAGCAACCTGCGGCAGGAGGACCATTTCAAGATGAAGCATATGATCCTTTCGTGCCCTCAGACCTAGTCCAGTTGTTCCAATAACCTCCTCTGAAGTGCGCTCCTCCCAGCGTTCTAAAAACAGTGACGACATCCAATGGGGTTCCATATAGTCGGCGTCGAAGATAGTGCCAGCTTCAATGGTGGCCACTTCAAGGTCAATGGATGTGATGTCTTCCCTGATGGCCTTTCGCAAACTCTTCACGGCTTCGAAAAGACGTGGGAGCCTCATTTCAAGTTGACGTCGATCTGACTCTTGGATTGACCACCCAGCAACATCGAGGATGCTATCCAATCCCTGCATAAAACCTTCCAACCAGCGCAAGTCGTCAGATGAGGACCGCCATAGTTGTGCCCATGTGATCGATCGCCAACACCCGCAGATAGCGGGAACCTCTGGACAATTGTTACCAAACTGGTGGAATTCAATTTTATTCAACAGTCACTTACCAAATTGACGAATCCCAGAATACAGAGTCTTCATAAAGTCCACGACTGAGTGATCACTGGGTATCCATGAAGAGATCATGAATCTGCACCACCTTGTGATGGCAATCTGGAGGATTACATCGGCGAGCAATGGGTCGGGCTCTGTGCAGCCAGCTGCGCGCCGAACCAACAAATTGGCGCTTAGGAAACTGGTCAACGGCTTGCCCAGCATCCAGCCACCATCCTCTAGCGTCCCTGTCGCTGGTTCCTGAGTGGTGACAGGGATCTTAACGTTCTGGAGCAATTTTCTAAAATGAGTAGCCATTTCGCGTATCTCACAGTTCAGGTCAGTAACCTGCCGGATGACATCTGCGGTGGAAATTGCGTCGGTATTGGCAACAAAGACTCGCTCCTCCTCAGACTCCCTATCTCTGACTTCCGACAACTGTGACTTGACAGCCTCGAGCTCACAGGATAAATTGTGATTTTCGTCATTGAGGTACTTCGTTCGAACCTGTAGTTCCCTGTAACTGGGAACGATGAAGTCCCTAAACGAGGCCAAAGGAGATGGCAACCATTCTCCAGTCCAAGGATCTTTCGTTAGTGACAGGACGGGACTGTTTGAGTCAGCTGATCATATTTGCATCAAGATTGGATGCTACTAAAAAAAGTTTGATACTGACTGATTTCAGCGCGCAAGGATGCTACCTCAGCTCCTTTTTGAGCAACATGGCTATAAGTAACATGAGGATTTGTAGTACAGTCAAACACACAATGCCACTCATACCGGTTTATGTCGGCCTTCAGACATTCTATCTCGGCTCTGTGCTGAGCAACCTGGCTGAAACACCATGAACATATGTAATCACACTCAGGTGTACAAAACCAATCATACCGATTCATTTCGGCCTCCAGGTATTCTGCCTTTGCTTTCAAAAAATCCACCTCGGCTTTCGGATATTCCAACTGGGCTAACAGACATTCCACCTCGGCTTTTAAACATTCCTCTTTCGCTTCGAGTAGAGCTACCCTGCTATCAATGCTGTTAGGAGCCACACAACCAGAAGATGGCGATTTTAACCGTACTCGTCGTTTCCAGTTCGCAAGTTGGCTTCGCACTGAGCTAACCTGCCATAAGTAGCATCAACATCTTTAAATGAGCAAGAAAGAACTATTCCAAGCATACCGACTGTTTTCAGCCTGCAAGCCTTCCATTTCGGCTTCGTATTGAGCTACCATGCTATAAGTAACATTAGCTGCTATGAATGAGCGAGGAAGCACATGCTAAGTGTACCGGCTGTTTTCGGTCTGCAAGCCTTCTAGCTCGGCTTCGCATTGAGCGACCCTGCTGTAAGTAGTATTAGCTGCCATGAGCACAGAAGTACAGTCGTAGAAATACCGGTTGTTTTCAGCCCGCAAGGCTTCCATCCCGGCTTCGTATTGAGCTACCCCGCTGTAAGTAGCATTAGCTGCCATGAATCAGCACAGAAGTACAGTCGTAGAAATACCGGTTGTTTTCAGTCCGCAATGCTTCCATCTGGGCTTCGCATTGAGCTACCCCGCTGTAAGTAGCATTAGCTACCGTGAATGAGCACAGAAGTACAATCGTAGAAACAC
The DNA here is from genome assembly GCA_000827195.1 of Laccaria amethystina LaAM-08-1. Lineage (NCBI taxonomy): Eukaryota > Fungi > Basidiomycota > Agaricomycetes > Agaricales > Hydnangiaceae > Laccaria > Laccaria amethystina. The sequence continues at coordinate 24,030 of KN838699.1, forward strand.
CGATTGTTTTCAGTCCGCAAGGCTTCCATCTCGGCTTCGCATTGAGCTACCCTGCTGTAAGTAGCATTAACCATGAATGAGCACAGAGGTACAGTGGTAGAAATACCGGTTGTTTTGAGTCCGCAAGGCTTCCATCTCGGCTTCGCATTGAGCTACCCTGCTATAAGTAACATTAGCATCTCAGAATGAGCAGGAAAGTCGAACACACCGGCTGTTTTCAATCCGCAAGCCTTGCATCTCGGCTTCATACTGAGCTACCCTACTATAAGTAGCATCAGCAATAAATGGATGAGAAATTACAGTGCTAGATATACCGGCTGTTCTCTGCCCGCAAGTGTTCCATCTCAACTTCGCGTCGTCCTAAATTTCTAGGAATATCATCAGCGGCAATAGTCACATACAAAACCGGAACCTACCCCTCGATTGTCTTGACTTTTTCCAAAAGAGAAGCCTCAGTAGCTACCGCATTGTCGCTATCAGACGCCATTCGCATCTGATAGTCCCGGACCTCCCTCGTAAGTTCCCTAATGGTCTTTCTATCTTGCTCCTTGCTCCTCAGAAGCTGCTGGCACTTGGCCACCACCTCTCGGGCCTTTCTTAGGGCCTTACCTGACCCCTTGAATAAGGAAACGCAAGGACTCGTTATTTCTACCTCCCGGTCGTCCAACCACACGTCTATTTCCTCCAACACATTTACTTGCTCATCCTCTGGCGTCCCCCATGACAGCGCCAGCTTCCGCAGCAGTTCTAACTCCTGCTGCTCCGATGTTGCAAGGTGATCAACGTGCAGCTTCTTTATGGTACTGTTAGCGAATGAATTGCGGCACAAAGGGCAGCTTGGAGGAGTGATAGCTGTTAAGCAGCTAAGTCGTCGTCATGATGATCAGATGAGGTGGAGATGAATGAGATTGAATACTAACGTTTCACAGAATATATGGCCACAGGGTATAGCATAGGGTGCTTGGCCTGGGTCATCCCAAGTATACTCTTCCAGGCAAACATCGCAGCAGCTGGAAGGGTGAAGAATGAGCATAACTTGTCGCAGTATTCGTTTGAGGGAGCTATTGTCGTTTCGAATAGGCGCTCGTCAGCGGTGCATGCAAGTATTGCCTCGAAATAGGTTTCCACAGGCAACAGCATTGACGCCCATTCTAGCGCTGAACACCATGGCGGCCTAACCAAGCTCTAAACGTTAGACAAACCCCTCTTATACAACGAGAAACTCGCCTGCAAGAAAGATGAAAATGTAGCGAAAGGAAAATGAACTTCGAGTTGTTGACGTTGTTGCAAATGATTGATTGATTAATTTAATATTTAGATATCACGTGATATACAAAGTGGGCCTTCGCAATATATCATGTAGTCTTATAAAGACGTAGGGCGGCAAGCCGCATGGCCCGCTACGGCTTAATTTTCTTCAATGCCGCCGCGTGGACGATTGGATGGAGAGTATAAAGGACCAACCAAAAGTCCACAAATAGTTGTAATTGATAGTCATATTTAAAATGTTTCTGCGACAGATGTGTCAATTATGCAGGTGGCAACTAGGGCAGTAACAACGCCTGCTAGGTTCATAGAACAAGCCTGGTGAAAGAGCTGCTGTTTTGGAGTTGGTAGTTCAAAGGCCAATTGGGGAGTTGAGAACGAATCGCAGCGCGAAGATTATGTTCCCTGTTGCAAGACCTACCTCCATTATCAACTCGAGAGCGGGGTCTATGGGCATAATAAAATGCAACCCTTTATCGGTGGCGTTAAAAAAGTCGGCTATGTTTGATGTAATATCCTCCTCGACTACATCCACAATGTCAATTTCGAGCGTGAACTCCAAGTCCAATGTTCACCATCGTAAACAGTCTGGATGTTGTTAGACCAGCTCGGGAAGATCTAAAGCGAAACAAGAAGGAACGGGATGCTTTGGTGAAGCAACGAGAAAAACACTCACGACATGGAACGTTGGAAAAGCAGTAAATGGGAGTAGCGTTCTAATCGAATGCAGAGGTGATGACATGGGACTTAAAAACCACATGATAAAAAACGTGATTTAAGTTTCCTAGTTTGGCCGACCCACAAAACCCACTACTAACGTAGCGGGAATTTCACGGACATGGATCTGGCTCTCGGCTTGACCGCCCAGTGACATCGAGGACGCCGCCTAATCCCTTCGCAGTTAAAAAGAGCAGGAGACAGCCATATGAAGCTCCTCGTCAAGTGGTTGCTCTGGAAACAATGACATCCATGTTCGGGGATGGTCAGAGATCGGAAGGAAGGTGAGAACCGCGGTGCATGCAGAGGGTAATGCGTACGAGAGCGTTGCAAATCGAAGGTAAGCTCATAGTTGAGTTGGTTAGAGGGGAGGAAATGGGCTGGATGTGGTGGGAGCGCAGTTTAGCCAGTCTGATCACCTATCTTTAGGTTGCATTCGGTTGGGGTTGCTTGTGTCGATGAATGTACTACGTAGTTTGATCCTGACTAGAACAAGGGGAGATCAGTCTGCGAAAACAGAGGTTGGCATCCTTATCCTACCCACCTTGAAAGTTTGAGGTTCCACCGGATTTCTTCTCCATTTTAAGGTGGGCGTCGGACCTCCAAGTATTCACTTAATTAGATCAAATACAAAGATTAATGACTCGATATAGTGTCAAGGAAGGGTGAGGGTGTCTTGCTTACCCTATGTGATGTGGGTGGCTTGGCTTTGGGAATAGGAAATCCCTCAGGCCAGAACGTTCGAAAGAGACGACGCCTGGCACTGCAACTTCACCGCTCTCTCGCTCTTTTCATCTACCCCAACGGCACCTATACCTCTCCACCAACTCCGGCCTCACACACTCGGGAATCCCCCATGATGGTGTTCTAGCGTCCCGCCTGCGGCAGCACTTCCCCATTTGCCCAACTCGACGAAAGTTCACTCTTCTCCTTCCACTGCATTGTGTTGCGTCTTCACCCCCCTTCTCTCTCTTGACGGCCCCAAATCACTCTTTCTGTGTACAACCTCCACAGGAGGTTGATGATGAGTGATCTCCAGCGTAGGTTGAACACGGTGGCCGTGGTTGGGGAAGTCAAGGCTGCAGTTTTTCCAATCTGACAGATAAGATAGTTGTTTGACGTATTGGGGATCGAGGATGGTACGTACAAGAATAGATAACTGAATACACTTCACTCGAAGCGGATGAGATCCATCCCCCATGGCCAATCCAAGCAAAATGACCAGAGTGGGATCCGGTCGGAGAAGGAGAGTCCACCATTCCAGGCTCCTTAACCTCCTGAAGGGCGCTATCCGGTACACTTTTTTAGCGGTTGGCAGTCAAGTGGTACAAAGACGACTTTCGTCAGGTCCGCAAAGGAGAACCACACCCAAAATGGCTAATGCGCTGTTTGGGTGAGAGTGAGATCTTCAAAGAGGACCAAATACAGGTGCGCGACGTCCAGGGCTTGTCGTTTCGTTTTCTTCGTGGCTGCCCTCGTGCTTCTCCTGATCGACCACCACCCTAATAACCTGAACCTAGTTCAAAACACCCTCGTGGTCGTCATTCTCGTGACCCTCATCACCTTCTTTTCATCCAACTCAACTATCCCGGACTTAAATCCAACTCATCCGTGACCATTTGGTCACCCTTTCTGCACACAGGTTCCTGAAAAGGTGACTTGATTCGCTGGATGAAGTTTTGGCGTTGACAGCACCTAGTAGGGCTCCGTCCTCGTATGCGCGAGAGGAAGTCGTAGCCCAAGTCGAAGGTGAAGTCGTAGCCTACGCCGTGGGTGAAGTGTCGTGGGTGAAGTGTCGTGGGTGAAGTGTCGTGGGTGAAGTCATAGCCAATGTCAGGGAGGAGATCATAAGCTTCGTCGGGGAGAAAGATGTGGCTTCCATCGGGCCTAAAGGTGAGCGCTGAGAGGAAGCTACAGTCTTGGAAGGGGAGTGTGAAGAAGCGATGCAGAGGTGGGAAAGGTATGGCCGAATGAGAGGAATGTTCAACAGTGTTGTGAAGACGATGTACGTGATAGAGGAAGTGGGTTGGGACTTTGGAGGGGAAGAGGCAGAGGCGAATGTCCGTTCGTCGACTTTGACTAAGGAACCTTCATTCTTGGATTTATGGAGGCTTCCGCCCTCATGAGGGATGGGGAGCAGAATGATGAGTTTGGCGAGCGCGCTTTGAAAGGGGGTAGGTTTGTGCGACTTGAACAATCATCCAGAGCTTCCGACGATATCGACGTTGTTTCGTCACCACCATCAGTCCCTGGATACGCTACGTGGATGAAAGTAGGATGGACCCGCGAGAATGAGTAATAATTGGCGAAGAATAGTCGTGGAAACGTATTGAGGCGGAGCGAACGTCAAGGGGTGGAGAACTTCATTCTTTTATTCAAATAGTGAGTGAAATGTCGCGAACCTAGGTCGCTGTATGTCGAGGGGGTAGTCTACGCCTGAGAAGGGGTGAAAGTGGTGGAGGGGCTGCAAGAGAACACGCTGGATTTTCGAAAGGAAGAGCTGAGTAGAGCTATCTTCGTGTAGAATCGTTAACTACCGATGTGATAGAAAATAAGGCAAACTTACTCAAAGGTCTCATCCAAGCCTCCCTTGAATGGATTGACCACCATCGAGTCAAGGGTCAACGATGGTTCAATTTTCGCCTAACCATAACTCTCCTTGCTTGTGAGCGCTGACACGATGGGTTCATCATCTGCGCTAACGAGGTCTTGACGAAGCGGATCTACCGTGTCGAACGCTGCGTCCAAGCATTCCTGTACCCACAAGTTTAACGGGCGTTTGAACCAGAGTAGAAGGCAAACTTGCAGATGCTGTCCTGTTCGACGATGAACCGGCCAGTGTGGGCATTGACATGGAGAAACGGTAATTCCGAAGGTAAGAAGTCCAGGGAAAGGGGAAAGGGTTGAATAGGAGAAAGGATACGCCGCAGATGATATTCTGATTTCGGCGAATGAGGGGTGACTTGACGCCGCGCAGCTAAATCTGCCATGACTGCTACCCGAAAGATTGTCAGCCGAGGCTTCTGCATCTAGCGAGTACAACCCGTACCTTCATTTTCAAGAAACTCTTGAGGGATGGTTGCTGGTCTGTCAATTCACGAAGACGTGAAGCTCAATCAAAGCACCATCCATCATCGCCCAATAGACGCCTTCAGCGCCCGGAGCGGACTTCATTCCTTTGAGTGAACCCTGTAAGTGCCAGACAGAGCGAGCACGCAAAAAGTCGAGCCTACCCACCGAAAAGGGTAAACCGCCGAGGAATGAGAGAGACGAAGACGAGGACAGACGAGGACTCGGAGCAAACTCGGAGGGGAGAAGCTCAGGCACGTGCTCGACAGCAATAGGGATATAAAAATAGACCAACACACCTCGAGGCTCGTGGCATAACTGGGGGCCAAGGGGGCACCGTCCGAACAATCCGTAAAGTCAACCTCTCCCACCACCCCGTGAGAAAAGGGCCAAGTAGCAGTCACTGGTCACCGATCTAGGCGCGCGCTAAGACGAGCGATTGACGAGCGACAAGACTTGTCTTGCTCATCACAGTGCTCGCTGTCCATTTCCATGCCTCCAGTCAAGGAACGGCAATCAGCACCTCTTACACTTAACATAGATGACCTCGTTCTCACTACCACCATTGACGCTAATTCAGGAATACACTATTTGAAATGTAATCGGTGCGAGGATACTATTACTCTGACTGTCACTGCCAATCTTCGTCCTTTTATCAAACACAGAGAGGGAAATAGATGCTATGAGATAGCAAGCTCAAAGGTCCTTCTCTGGCCATGGCCAATCCCCTCCAAGTATTCATCTGGCATGACATTTACACGATCAACACCTTCCAAAGCTTCCCCTAACCCCACTGCTTCGAAGTTCGAACGCTTCAACAATTGCCAGAATGACAGCATCCTACCCATATCACCAGCATCGTGTACATACCCTTGGATGGCATCCCATTAGTTTTAGGGCAGAAGATAATGTAATCGTATTGCAGTCGGACAAATGCAAAAAGGGAACGATGTCCGAGTTTGACGAGCTTCCGTGTTGGGAGTTGCATCAGACCCTGAGTGTGCCTGCCACTTGACCCTTTTCTCACGGGGTGGTAGGAGGGGTTGACTTTTCGGATTGTTCGGCTGGTGCCCCCTTGAGGCTGGCTGGCGCTCTCTTTTCCTTCCTTCCCTCACCCTGAACCTCTCAGTATCTCAATATGAGTGGAGCGAGTTTTTTTGCGGGTGCTCACCACTTTGCTGTTAGCAACAGCATGTTCAATACTGCTAACACTGTGAGTAGAATGGTTGTCATGTAAATGTTCCGCTGAACCAAACTTATGGCATGGATCTCGGGCAGATGCACATCCACCAGATCTATTACGGCAATAGGACGACATCCGATGGGGTCATTACCCTCATGCCAAATTCAAGCAATCGGTTCACAGGGCGGACAGAAATCATCGCCAAACTCAAAAGGCATTTTTCCAACACAAATGACTCAGCTCAGAAGAGAAAGTTCTTTCTGTTGTATGGAATGGGGGGTATTGGAAAGACTCAGATTTGCTTGAAGTTCATTGAGGAAATGTTTGACTGGTGAGTATCATCAAAGAGGCAGATCCAACCCTCACTTCTGAAATTTCAATTGCCTTCAGTTTCTCGTCTGTTTTCTGGTTGGATGCTTCTTCAGTTGGCACCATCACACAGGGACTCAGGGGTCTCTCTAATCTTCCTGCAGCCCAGTCTAGTGGACTGGATGGCTCACATGAATCTGCACTTCACTGGATTGGCTCACTGAAAGAGAACTACATGATGGTCTTTGACAATGCTGATGTTCTATCACCTGCTGAACTGGAGGCTTATTTTCCACCACCTGGAAAGGGGGGAAACATTGTGATAACTAGTTGCAATGCTGCCATGCAAATTTTGACTTTGCCAGAGAATTCTCTTGAAGTAACTGAGATGGATGAGAATGATGCTGTTGAATTACTTCTAAGAGCCAGTTTGTTGGATCCATGTTTAATGGAGCTTCAAGCTGAAGCTTCTAAGATTGTGAAGGAGCTCTCTTATCTTCCTCTTGCCATTGATCAGGCTGGTGCTTACATTGCTTCTGGAGCCACCACTATCAGAAACTATCTTGCAAAATATTTTGAGCACTGAAAAACATCATTATCCCATTCTGAATTTACTGGAGCTTCTAATTATAACAGAACTGTCTATCAAACTTGGGAGCTATCATACAAAGAAATTAAACAAAGGGCTGAATCTGATGATTCTCATAAGGCCAATGCAGCCAATAGTGCAATGATTCTCCTGGAATTATTTCCTTTCTTCCATCATGAAGGAATTACTGAGGAAATATTTGCTTATGCTGCTCTTCAAGAATATCAAAAACCTTCTAACCCTGAATTGCCACTTGCCAGTTCTCTTCTGGATCAGAGACTACTTCCTCTGAACAAGGCAGGTACTTGGGATAATTTACTTTTTGGGGAAGGCATTCGGGTATTGCTGTTTTTCTCCCTAATAAAGAAAGCACCATTGGATGGTGTGTATACAATGCATCCACTGGTCCATGCCTGGGGCAGAGACAGAATGACTTGGGACAAGAGGGAAAGATGTTGCTTAATGGCATATGTTACTTTATCTTGTTCACTCAGATGGAATGGAAGCCAACCATATAGATTTCACAGAGTCTTGGTAACACATGTAAGAGCAAATATGGAGTATTCCAGATCAGAAAGTGATCAGAACATTATCAATTACTTGGATGATGCTTATGCCAAATTTGGAGTTCTCTTGCAAACTCAAGGATATGCTAAGGAAGCAGAAATCTTGCAGATCAAAGTTCTAGATTTAAGAAATGAAATTCTTGGAGTAGAACACCCAGACACAATCAAAGCTATGGAAAATCTTGTATCAACAAATCAAGACTTGGGAAAATACACTGAGGCAGAGAAGCTGGGGGTGCAAGTTCTGGATGCAAGGAAAATAATTCTTGGAGTGGAACACCCAGATACAATCACTTCCATGGCAAATTTAGCAGCAACATATCGAAACTTGGGAAAATACACAGAGGCAGAGAAACTAGATGTTAAAGCTCTGGATGCAAGGAACAGAATTATCGGAGTGGAACACCCAAATACAATCAATGCTATGGCAAATTTAGCAGCAACATATTGGAACTTGGGAAAATATACAGAGGCAGAGAAACTAGAGGTCAAAGTTCTGGATGCAAGGAACAGAATTCTTGGAGTGGAACACCCA